>JANHFM010002167.1:175559-185636 GCA_032468115.1 Grayia smithii
GATGGAAGGCTGAGTCAACCTTGAGCCTGGTGAGATTTGAACCAGCACTAATTGCAGGCAGATGGAACTAAGTGGAACCACTTAGGATTGCAGTAGCTAAGTGTGCCATTGAGGCTCTTCTCATGACTATAACTTGTTGGAATCGGGAATATATGGCTTCACAAAGTGAATGTTACAGTACGCTGGAGTTTTGAAAGATGCATATAAAAATCAGATTTACCTACCATATCTACAGTACTGTATTTGAGACTCTGTTCCATACACACTTTTAGTGGACATCATGTTAAGGTATTATCAATTTCAACCCCAAATGATTGGGAACAATGATATTCTCATAGATAGCTATGCACAATGAAAGGAATTAATGATTATGTATACCAGAGGCAATCAGAGTGTTCTTTCTTTAACCTAATAACATTAATCTGGAGTGCTGCCTGTTCACATCTAGCTCTGGCATCCAGTTCCTGTCTTCCTGCAAAAATCTTCCTTAAGAGGCCATAGACACATTGCACTTATTGGGCTAATGTATAAGGGCAGAGATTTTTACAAAGGTTCCCATCATCATCACTATGACCATCCAGTATAGATTGGTGCTAATCCTTTTAGAAATCTTACCACATTTTTTTATGCTCAGACATGACATGAGACTAACAGTGAAAGTATTCCATTGGTCTGATGTAGATCTCGTATTCTGGCATGTTCTGTCTTTTGCAATAACAAAAATAACACCAAAAAAATCCAACTAAGTTCCACTGGAGCCAAATTCTCACAGAACTTCAATAAACGGAACCTCTCAGTCACACTGAGAAAATAATAAAGCAAAAGAGTCATCATGCTTTTATAATGAGAGTGATTAAAAACATACTGAATTGTTTGCTTAAAATTGATGAGACATACAATTGCTTATCTTTGGTTTGACTATACACAGACTATTTTCCAATAAAAATACATCTGAATTGTAAAATCTCAGCACTCTTTAGTCTCCAATAAAGTCTTCAAAATGCTTCCATTACAAGAAATACAGAGGAGAAAAAAAAAAAGTGAATCTCCCTAGCAAACCATTTGGCACCAGCACCTGCCCCCTCCCTGCTCCAGGAAGCTCATTGGTCCCTTAAAAGGAACAGCATGATTCTAATGACTGGGATTTTTCTTCAGCATTTGTTCTGGTTTGTATTAGACCGCTGCATCATTCTCAGAGCATATGGAAGCCACTTGCTGTCTATAGGAAAAGTTTACTCAAACCACAAAATACCACAACAGCTATAGAGAAGAAAAATGGCTTCTTGTATAGAGTGCCTAATCCAGATGTCATCCTCTCACCATTAAGATTATTTTAGCCAATAAACTGTGCAGAACAGGAATATACCAGACAGACACATAGCCACACACAAACCTCTTGGAGGTGGAGGTGCCTATTTTTTTTTATTATTTATTTATTTATTTGTCAAGCATGTATAAGATAACAGATATAAGTATAAACACAATTATGAATACGGGAAATGGATATGGATAAATGAGTACAGTAAGACATGGATGGTAGGCACGCTGGTGCGCTTATGCACGCCCCTTGCAGATCTCTTAGGAATGGGGTGAGGTCAACAGTAGACAGTCTAAGGTTAAAGTTTTGGGGGTTTGAAGAAGAAACAAAAGAGTCAGGTAGTGCATTCCAGGCATTGACCACTCTGTTGCTGAAGTCGTATTTTCTGCAATCGAATTTGGAACGGTTTACCTTAAGTTTGTATCTACTATGTGCCCATGTATTGTTGCAGTTGAAGCTGAAGTTGTCATTGACAGATAGGGCATTGTAGCAGATAATTTTGTGTACTACGTTTAGGTCGGACTGAAGGCGGCATAGTTTTAAGTTGTCCAAGCCCAAAATTTCAAGCCTGGTGGCATAAGGTATTCTGTTGTGAACAGAGGAGTGGAGGACTCTTCGTGAAATATCTCTGGACTTGCTCAATTGTATTAATGTCCCATAGATGGTGTGGATTCCAGACAGATGAGCTGTATTCAAGAATTGGTCTAGCAAAGGTTTTGTATGCCCGAGTTAGTAATACAATATTACCAGAGAAGAAGCTATGCCAGATTAGGTTAACAACTCTTAATGCCTTTTTGGCAATGCTGTTACAGTGAGCTCTAGCACTTAGATCATTAGAGATGAGTAGTCCAAGGTCCTTGACAGAGTGAGGGTCATCTATGAAGTCCTATCCGCCCAGCTTGTATTTTGTATTCTGATTTATTTTGCCAGTCTATATAAGACAGAGCATTTGTTGGTTGAGATTTGGAGTTGCCAATTGTTTGACCATTCTGATACATAGTCAAGATCTCTCTGTAGGGTAGCAGCATTGTCGGTGGTGTTGAATAGTTTTATATCATCAGCGAAGAGAATGCAGTTGCTTATTTGAAAGATGTGACTATAAATTGCATTGAACTGAATTTTCTTTCTACCTGATACTTCACTGTTGTATACAGGTGTCTTAGTACCAGACTTTCTTTAGCATATGGGGGCAGGCAGAGATACTTAAATGAAATCACATTACTCAATATAAGATCCTTACATCCCCACTGGCTATGCTGGGGCAGAGAGTGAGAGTGGATTTTTCTTGCTTCCAGTGGGTTCAAATACATCAAATATCAGAATTTCTTTCTATGTAAGGCATATTTAGTTGGAGAAAAACATCATTTAAAGAGATGCTTTGTTTGGTTATTTATCTTATCTTTCAATATATGCCAATATATGCCTGTTGAAAGATACCTTGTATTCATGTTTTTAACTTATGCATAGACAGACAATGCATAACTTATGCATAGACAGAAAAAGTTTTTTAAAAACATCCTAAAAGGGCAGTTTGATTATAGAGTCTTTGGAATTTTTCCAGGAGAACTTAGGCAATTGTCTGACAGAGATGCCTTATAATCTGGATTTCTCTATAAAAAGAATTGGACTTGATAATGTAAATGACTCCTTCCAATGTTTCTCTAAAATGGCATGACTGAAGCATTTCCAGGTATCCTCAGAATAGATGAAAACCTCAAACATAGTCCACAAAGAGAAGAGAGATTAGACAAATTATTATTATTGTCATTGTTGTTGTTATTGTTATTGTTTTTTAAAAGGCTTACACTTCCTAACACAAGTTCTTCTATGAAAAGTTATTTTCAGTAGTTACTATATAGTTTCCTTAAGTCACTGGCTGTCCTCTGTTTTCTGCTATAACGACTAAAGGAGGATTTGAACTTGCTTGCTGTTAAGATTGAAAATCTATAAGTCTTAAAACTAGAATCTAAAGGATGGCAAATAGGAGCATACTGCATGATTCCTCTAAATTCTATACAAGTGCTCTGAAGAAGGTTCAGGTTAAATATCATGATGATTCCTTTAAAATCACACACACACACACACACACACACACACACACACAAACACACACACAGCAAAATGAGGATCACTCCTACAAATTGTGATTTATGTCCTTTTTCAGTTAAACTGAAGGCATCGGAGGCAATACATGCCAGAACAGTCTCCATCTCCATCATTGTCCAATTAACTGCCCCTAAGGGATCACCTCACATGATCTCAGCAATTAGCCAAAAGAAAAACAGACCCAACTTGTAAACATTGAGATCTCAGCATTGGAGGAACAGATCTGACATGCAGCTTGAAGCTGCGGTCCCTTAAAAACAATAAACAGCTGGAGAAGTTGACAGATATGGAAAGAAACAGAACAAAAAGCAAAGAGAAGAAACCAGAGGAAGTGGTTCAGTGAAATGGCAAACCAACAGCTTTTGATCAAATTGTTTCTTTTCCAACGCAGGCAGCATTTCAACCTAAACTAGATTCTAAATTCTTGCTGAAGTACTTCCTAAGACAAAGTTCTTCCATGAAAAATGATACCATGTTGAAGGGTATATTGAAAGTAAATTTTGAAAAACAATTAGGAACTTTCACCAAATCTAGTAATAGACATTCTCCATATCAGCTATTTTCTTAACAGATTTAACAGATTAACAGAGTTGGAAGGGACCTTATAGGTCATCTAGTCCAACCCCCCGCTCTAGCAGGAAACCCTACACCATTTCTAACAAATGGCAGTCCAATCTTTTCTTGAAAGTCTCAAGTGATGAAGCTCCCACAACTTCCAAAGGTTCCATTGGTTGATTGTTCTCACAGTTAGAAAGTTCCTCCTCATTTCTAGGTTGAATCTCTCCTTTCCATCTCTCTTTCCATCCATTATTCCTTGTCTGGCCTTCGGGTGCTTTGGAAAACAGCTTGAACCCCTCCTCTCTGTGCAGCCCCTCAAGTATTAGAAGATGGCTATCATGTCTTCCCTGGTCCTTCTCTTCACTAGACTAGCCATGCCCAGTTCCCATAACTGTTCCTCATACGTTTTAGTCTCTAGTCCCCTAATCATCCTAGTTGCTCTCCTATGCACTTTTTCCAGAGTCTCAACATCTTTTTAATAGGGTGGTAACCAAAACTGGATGTAGTTTTCTAGGTGTGGTCTTACTAGGGCTTTATTGAGTGGTATTAGTACTTCCCTTGATCTTGATTGTATCCCTCTGTTAATGCAATTTAGGATTGCATTGGCTTTTCTTTGGATATCTAAGCAACAGGAAGCAATACAATTCATAGGATGGGAAGAACATGAGACAGGAATTATTAGCTTGGCTCAAACCATGACCTTTAAAGCTCTCTGTGGCATAGGTCCAGACTCCTTGGTGACTTATCTTGTCCCTCTAAGACAAGTCTACACAATTCGTGCCAACAAAGGAGGTCTGCTGAGGATCCCTTCGGTCAAGGAACTCTGACTGATGGAATCCAGGAGAAATGTCTTCTTGTTATAGCACGAGTCCTCTGCAAAATCCTGCCCCCTGGAATAATGTTTGTCCCCACCCTCCTATCTTTCTGCAACAGCCTGAAGACCTGGCTCTGCAAGTTGGCCTGGGAACCCATTAGCAGAATACATCACATAAGGTGATTGCTGAACTAAATAGCTGGCCTCATCTCCACCCCTGCACTTCCTGCTCCTCTGCTCAATTTTTAATTTCATATTATTGCACTTTTTATTT
Organism: Grayia smithii; assembly: GCA_032468115.1. Classification (NCBI taxonomy): domain Eukaryota; kingdom Metazoa; phylum Chordata; class Lepidosauria; order Squamata; family Grayiidae; genus Grayia; species Grayia smithii. Next base: position 180,630 of record JANHFM010002167.1, read on the forward strand.
TTATTGTTTTATTCCTTTACTATTATTATTTTTTTATATTTTTAATCATTTTTCCCTTTTATTGTTATAAGCCACCCAGAGCAGCCCCACAGCAAATGGGAAGCAAATAAATTTAACAAATAAATAAATCTAGATTCAAAAGAGATATTATTACATTACAAAAAAGATGTTGAGACTTCAGAAAAAATGGAAAGAGCAACTAAGATGATAAAGGGCCTAGAGACAAAAACATATGAAGAATGGTTGCAGGAATTGGGTATGGCCAGTCTAGAGAAAAGAAGGACTAGGGGTGAGATGATAGTTGTCAGGGTTCCAAGTAACACCCCCAACCCATGAAGACTCCAAGGCCAGCAGTTCCTCAAAGTTCCATTTTATTAGAGATGTCATATTGGCACATCTGGGAAAACCTGAATCTGAAAGCCCCTGGGTTTTCCCCAGCTAAGGGAAAGTTGAAGTCCCTTCCCCTGCACCCACATGTCTATCACATGGTCCAATCAATCCATTCTCCCAACTGGAGATGTTCCCCCAGTCACACCTCTCCAGGTGCTGGCTGAATGTCCTTGATTCCCAGAGAAAAGAATGTTGTTTGGCTATATATCTCCACCAACTCCGTGCAACCCCCCTCCCATTTTCCTACAGCACTATGTGTGCCAGCCCTGAAGATCCAAAGAAAAAGATGGCCTCCAGGGCTGACAAGAAGTATTCCAGTATTTGAGGGGCTGCCACAAAGAAGAGGGAGTCAAGTTATTTTCCAAAGTATCAGAAGGCAAGACAAGAAACAATGGATGGAAACTAATCAAGGAGAGAAGCAACCTGGAATGAAGGAGAAACTTCCTATCAGTGCGGACAATTAACCAGTGGAATAGGCTTGCCTGGGTGCTTCATCACTGGAGGTTTTTAAGAAAAAACTGGACAGCCACTTATCTGAAGTAGCATAGGTTCTCCTGCTTGAGCAGGGTGTTGAACTAGAAAACCTCTGAGGTCTGTTCCAGCTTTATTCTGATTGATGTGTATGTTATAACCATATTTCCCTAGATCAGGGGTGTCAAACTCAATGGCCAGGGGCTGGATCTGGCCTTTGGAGTGCTTAGATCTTGCCCGTGAGGCCGCCTTGGAAACAGAAAAGGACCAGGCCACAGTACCTCTGCCAGCAAAAATGGAGCTCAGGAGGACCATTTTCACTGGCAGAGAGTTGCAGGAGGCTGCCGCAGCCGAAAACGGAGCTTGGGAGCCTGTTTTTGCTGGCAGAACGCCACCACAGGCACCTCCGACATGAGTGATGTCAATGTGGCCATGCCCGCCCTGGCTCCCCGAGGTCAAACACAACCCTGATGTCAATGAAATTGCATTTTTAACCCCTGCCCTAGATTATAGGCTTTTTCCAATCATCATGAGTCTATTCACTTCAAAAGTAGCTCCTCAGAGAGGGAATCCAGCTAGATGGATCTAGGTAGATCATTACTTTACCACTTATTCTCTATGCTTAATAAAATATTACATGTATGAAACTTCATACACCATATAGCACTACAGCCTAATGCTCTTAGTGGACTCCTCTGAGTCTACTGTTTCACTCCAGGGGGATTTACAAATGGCAGGCAGATCAACTATGTTACTCCATTAAAAATTGCAAGCAATCTCCCATGATTTATCCAAAATGCCTTGACTTGGAGCAAACTTCCAGTAGGCTGCTTAGTTTATTGCATTATATTGTAGTACAAACTACAGATATATACATGGAATAGCTTTTAATACATGATAGCTTTCTTTAACTTGAAGGGCTACTAGTTAGAAGATTAGGTAGACTTGTTCAAAATTGTTCCAGAAGACAGAGTGTAGATTTTGGCTGGACATCAAAGATCCTAATGATAAGAGCTGTTTATTCTGACCCAACTTTAGCAGAAGTAAGAAACAGACTCCTTGCCACGAAAAGCCCCTCTTTATTTACCTCTTGTCAATTAATTGCATTCACCCACCAAAAAGTCCAGGCAATAGTCCTTCAAACAGTTAACTGCAGTACTGACCTTATCAGTTCCTTGCAATAATTGCAAGGCGGTGAGCTCCCAGCCAAAAGGCTGCTAATTAAGTTCTGGCAAGTAGTCTTTGTGGCATGAAACACAATGAGCAAAATCTTCAGAAATGCGAACTGTTGTCTCCTACGACAATCACTCCCCTTTCCTTCTATTTATTCCCCAGCCAGGGAGGGGCCATTCAGCATCCACATTTGCTTTGCTTCCCGAGTCAACTCCTTGTCCTCCATTGTTCACCTCTCCTAACTGTTCTGCACATACGTGCATCTGGAACAGGCCCCAGCTGTTCCTTCACCTCACTCATTTCAGCCTCCAAAGCAGCTGCCTCTCCAGTGGCTGGGAAATGTCGGACAGCCCTGGCTCTATCTCTGTATCCGATGCAGAATTTCTATCAGAACCTTCCCCAGACTCCAGAACTGGCCCAAGTTCCTCCCCAACCTCCTTATCATCCAAGTCTGCCACCAGCTCTGCTGGCAGCTGGTGGGCCACAACACTGTTCATTTATGAAACACTTCCTTTGGGAGTGATAAATTCTTTGCTAGAGGTATTTAAACAGAGACTGGATGGCCATCTATCAGGAATGCAATCAATTCCTGCAATGGGCTAGAAATTGGATTAAATGATCACAACTATTTCTTCCATTCTATGATCATCAGCATCAGGTAAACCACATATAATGTTCCCAATTCAGAAGTAGAAACACCTTTCTCAATACAATAATATTGATTTTAATTATTTTTGTTTCCCTCCAAAACAATGAATTGGAAATGTTATTATTAGGAGCAGGAAACCATAGGTATCCCTAAAAAACAGAGGATTTGAAGAGATAGAGAAAGAGATCCTTTGAAGAATAGGCTGGAATATCTGGTACTTTCCAACTGAGTTCAAGATAACCAGAATCATGCTTGTTTAACTGTAAACGTTTGTATGGAGTTAGTCAGTGTGTTGTTTTGGTGGTTATACTTCTTTGACTGCCTTTAGTACTCACTCTGAAACCCCAACCTGAATTTAAGAGAAAGATAGAACATGTTTTTGAGGGGAGAGTAGATTTTTAACTCTGGTTAATCAGGAATGTTAAAACTTTGTTAGTAAGAAATGGGCTTTGATACATAAAACTATCTTAAAATCCTTATTTAGCCGTGAAATATGTAGATGGCATTGGGCCATTTTCAATTTATTTATAAAATCCATCATCCATTTTTTTATTGTAACTGGTCTTATTACTTATTCTTCAACACAGAACAGTTGTGAAAATACTGTAAAATATTCCCTGATCTATATATAATGGCTGGAGAAGGTGTGTTATAGAAATACATCAAATAATAACGGGGAGAGAAAGACCCAAATAAATTAATAGAGAAACAGGAGTATTTGCAGGAGTTCAAGAAAGTCAAGATGGCAGCACAGCCTGGTGATCAAACCCACAACACACGTATAAACATGTGCAGGACTTTGATCAGGTGATTATGGTGCCCATCTTGATTTTTTTTGGTCTCTCACACAGAGACCCTTGGACAAAATCACATTTTAGCATGCTAATCGAGGTGCAAGTTGTCTTTGGCTTGCAGTGGGTCAGTTGCGTTTAACTACAACACCGGACAAATCCAGAAGAGAAGAAAAGCGAATAGTTTTGTTTAGTCATCTGCAACTTCTCTGTATATAATACTTAGCAGTGATAAGCATTCCTCAATGTTGCTGCCAGGGAAAAGAGAAGGCAGGAAGGAGATCCTCAAGAATTTGTTGGAGTTATTTCCTCCCAAATATGTTTTTATCAACTGTGCCTTGGATTTATATTATATTTGCATATACAGGGCTGTGTCAGCAGCATATATTTCCTCAGATTTATTTAGATTCTATTGGATTTAATATAAACAGAACACAATACATGTAAAATATTATTTTGATCAGCTGAGATTTTTCCCATTCTTCTATTTTAAAGCATGATATTGGCTTTTAGGAAGCCTTCCTTTTTCCTTTTAAGATATTTTTTTATTGTTAAAAATACAAAGGAACAAGAGTACACTTTGCCAGAAATGTAAAGAACTAGCACCTTTTTCATTTTATTATGCAATGCATGTCATAAATAGCAGAGTGCTCTTTCTTTGCCAGTTTATATTTCTTTATTTTTTCAGTGTATCTTTTTCTCTGACAAAACCAATACTCCCTACTTCAGTTCAAACTTCAGGGATGTTTCCAGAATATGAATTGGTAAAACCAGAAGCACAGAAAACATTATAATTAGATTTTAAAGCAAGGGTATCAAACTGGCGGCCTGTGAGCCAGATGCGTCACACGCAGGCCAAGCCCACCCCAGCTCCGTAAATGGGAAAAATGTCACAAAACATCATGTGGTGGCGGCAAGTTTGACACCTGCGTTGTAAAGCAATTGGGCACTGATCCTCTTTGTTCTACTTCCTATACTGTATTTTTTCCTACTCCTTCTCCTAATCTTATCATGCTAGAGCATACAACAGTAGTAACCTTCAAGAGTTTTAGATAACATCAGCAATAAATGTTTCAAAAAGAAGCCAGTTTTTGCATCTGTGAAAGCCAATGCAGTGTTAGCCCACTGCCTGCCCTTTCCCTCATCTCAAAGATTGCTACCTAGTTGGCTTCATAACATATCTCAGGATCTTCTGGGAATCTCAAAATTGTTTTTCAACTACAATTCTCTCAGATTTCTAACATTAATCAGTAGAATGGTAGATAGCTGTATTAGTGAAACAAATCATTACATGTCTTTTATTTTCATGCTAATATACTTTTATAGGAATAAGGCCATCATAATGTTAGCAGGTGCAAACTTTTATTAGAACAGAGACAGAGAATGTAAGAAAATGCTCTAAATGAAGAGGGAAGGAGTGACAGAGGGAGGGAAAGGAAAGGAAAGGAGGGAGGGAGGGAAAGGGAAGGGAAGGGAAAGGAAAGAAGGAAGGAAGGAAGGAAGGACGGAAGGAAGGAAGGAAGGAAGGAAGGA
>JANHFM010002168.1:198490-208601 GCA_032468115.1 Grayia smithii
TAATTTAATTTAATTTAATTTAATTTAATTTAATTTAATTTAATTTAATTTAATTTAATTTAATTTAATTTAATTTTAATTGCTGCCCAACTCCCAGAGGACTCCAAATTATATAGTTATTCAATTTTCCTTCCTTAGGACAGACTGGAACTATGTCTAACTTTAGGTTAGCTACATACCCATCGTAAATAAAATAATTTAAAACCGTAATTCTGTGTGTAGGGAGTGTGAGGGTTCTGATTTTTGTAGATGGACTGGAGAACCTTATGTGACTCTCAGTTCTTTGGGCAAGTTATGATAAGGATTTATTTTAAACACTCAGAATTCAATTTTTATTATAGATTTCTAATAGTAAGATGACGCAAAATGATGCTAGGTTTAGATTGTTTCCAAAACATTCATGCATGTAAAGATGCTCAAGTTAAGGAAGGCTATTCTGAGGCTTTATACTCATACCCATTGCAGTGTAATGAATGTGAAATAATGCCATATTAGATGTAGAAATGCTAGCATAATATTTGTAGCACAGATTATCTGTTTAAAAACATTTAAAGCATCAAGAAGCGCAGCTGTTCACAGTGTTACTCAACTAACCTTTTATATTGGAGCAGCAGGGTGTTTTTTAGCAGGTTCAGTAGATCTGGATGACAATAGATTGGGGAAAGTTATTCTACATAATCTATTTTCTTTATTTTCCTATTAGAGAACTAGAATCAGCTAATTCTATATAAACATTGATGATATGTCTCATTACACATAATGTCTTGGGCAAAGACTGAGGAGAACCAAAGACAAGATTCCTCTGGTAATTTCGATCAGTAACTCTTTCAGCCCAGTGCACGTGACGAGTTGATGCTGTGGGGGGGGGGGGGAATAAAATGAAGGGAGTAATCTCTAAATTACCCAGAGTTCCTTCAAGCCTATTTAGGTACTTCCTGAAACTTTTTTCAAACATGGAACAATTGTTTTATTAAAACTGACAACAGATATACTATATATGTTACATTTTCTTCTCTAATGAGTATCATATATTCTCTGCTAATAAGATTTAACAAGCTTTTCAAAGGTATTAAGTTTTAGTCTTATGCATGACTTTTAATGCTCCACTCTGGTGTTACTTATTTATTCCTGCCTTTTTCTTGGGATGCAAGTTGATGAACATAGGTTGTGATCTAGCCTCATTTTCTCCCCAAAATAATCCAGATATGTACGATATACTCTTAGAAAATACATAGAAAAATATTGGCCAAAATCAACCTGTAAAGTTGAAAAAGGTTTTGAATCTGGATCTGTTCAATTCAAATCAACACACTGGACCTCAGTTGTGTGAGACTTTTAGCTCCTTTTCAAGCATAACACTACAAATATTAAATTTAAATAATATTTAAAACATACATAGATTTCTTAACTAACATAAAACATAGGTATTGTTAAAATGCTTGGTTTGTTTTGAAAACCCAACAAACAAAACTATCTTCAAAATTATGATCCGTTTTTAAAGAAATAATAAACAAAAGCCAAAAATATATGCAAGTTTTGATTTTTCTGTAAATTTTTGACCATTGAACATGCAATTGGGATTTAAAAAAACTCTCCATGCTCATTTCCACTAACTAGACGGGAAAGAAATTAACAAAGTAATATTAAGGTCAGGCTGTCCCCTTGGCAGTAGATAATGAACAGAAAGTGCTAACATTTTCCAGACATTACTAGAAAATGAAACAAATTGAACTTGTCTCTTGCCTTGCTATACTAAAAAAAAAGTCTGAAGAAATAGCTTATTTTAATTGTACTTTCAAATATTCGTCTAGATAAAGGTATAAAAGGGAGATATTCTTGCTGTTATAAGATCAGTGTTGGGGTAGCTTTCACTTGGTGAAAGACTTACCTCATCTATATTTTAGCTTTTGGAGTAAGATGGAGCGTTTTGTGAAAGGTGGTGCATTTTCTATCATGGTGAGTAGGATGTATAGACAAATGGGGAAACAATGTATTCATAGGCAAAAGGGAATAAATGAGGATGTATAGACAAATATGGGTAAAATGGGTGTGTGTAGGCAAATGGGGATAAAAGCAGCTATCTTTGCACCTCTTCTGCCTTGTAAGTGACAGTATTGTGTCATGCATCTGAAGAGGATACCATATAGTATATATATATGCATACATATGTAACAAATGATCAAATGACAAAAACTAAAGAATTCCCATTTATAAGTATGTGATATGAATTGTGTATATAATTTAGTTTTTTAAAAATTAGTATAGACAATTCTAGTAGCTTAAATTTTATTGAACCACTTTTTAACTGTCTTTCTTTAACCAGCTTCTTGCCTCATATCAAATTTGGTTTCATTCAGTTCAGCTTTTAAAGTTATCGTGCTAAGGACCAGAGAAAGCTTCTTTGCAAAATTTCTTTCCAATATATTTCTGTGTTACAAAGAATAAAACGTGTATCTTAGGCTGTTGAAAGGAAGAGAGCTAGAGAAATGGATTAGCAATAAAAGTACCATGGATGCAATTCCAGTACTGAAGTAAACTCATGGGCTAATTGGTGTCTTGATCCTAAGAATAGTATTTCTTCTACACCCAACCATGGTTCACTGCTCCATCTTTTTGAGGTTTATTAATATTTTGGATTGACCCAGAGCATTGTAGATGTTCAATAATAAAATGAATCTTCAATAATAAAATGAATTGTGCAGACAGTATACAGCAGAGGATCTGAGATACAAGAAGTTCTAGAAATAAGCTTGAAGATTACATCATATTTAATCACTATCTTAAAATATGTCATAAGTATCTGTATAGCATAATAGGGGTGAAGTTTCAATTACTCAGATAAATTCACATTTCAGTTTTTATAACAATTTCATATAATATTTCTTATAATTAATGTATTTCATAAAGATTAATTTATAAATAAACATGACAAGAATGAAGAACTTTACAGAATGAAATGTTCTGCTTCTATTGGAAAGAGCATATGTTACTTTTTCTAGCAAAATCAATAACAACTGCATTTTTTTAGTTCATGATACATAGGGACACTGTTGCCTTTTAAATGAATGGAGTTTTATTTATGTAAAACAAAAGTTAAAACAGCTATAAAGTTGGGAGAAAAAAGCTAACTGTAATTAACAGTTTCAATCTATACTTTTAAGTTGGTTCTGCCATTGTAGGAATATCATTATTTATTCATGGTTGCCCAACACACAACTTTGTGTGGCATTCAAACTAAACTTAATCACATAGTGAAAATTGGTCACACCCCAACATATTAGCACAGTTTATTCAGGCTGTTTTTAGTGCCAATCTTATGCAAAACACATTGGGGTAAGGGAGCCTGGAAATTATGAAATATATTTTAATCTTACATAATTTTAGTTCACCTGAATATTTTTGAACTACCATAGGTATTTAATTTCTATGGAATATTTCCACTGAATATTGCAATATGAGAAAGAAGTGGGTATGAACATTCAGAATAGCATTCTGCTTTTCAGTGATGAATTTTAGGTCAATGCTTGCATGTCTATTTAAGGAGAACAATATCTAGGAAAGCGCACTACCATACATTTTATTTAGAATAATTATGACACAATTATAATTGTTGGTTTAATATTTTATTTTTGTACTGATTTCATGATATCCAGAAATAAGCAATATACTTTTTGGTTTTAATTATATATAATGAATTATGTCAGCAATTTTTTAAATTTCAGTGGAAAATGAAAGAAGGACTAAGAGGACGAGTTAAGAAGGTAAGGATAATCAGTATTATTAATGACAGGAAAATCAGGGAAACATGGCTCTTTTGAGATATTATTTGAGTGTGTGTGTGTGTGTATATGTGTGTATGTATACATACACATACTGTATATGTAATATATGATCAGTCATGTTGCTGAAGGGAGAATTTCCCATAGCACCCTGCCTAATTTCAGTTTTTCATCCCTCCTTAATGGATTATGTAACAACAAAAACATTTTAAAAATTACTATAGTTCATGATTTGGAAATGCTTATTTAAAGTATTTTGCCATAAACTAAATCAAAATCATTAAAGTCTTGCAAGTGTTCTCATATACAGATAGTTTTCCATTGTGCTGAATTACTCATTATAGTTTCTCTGCTTTGATCCATTTGATTACAGATGGTCTCTGTGATAGTTACTATAGAAACTAAGCCATTTCACTTCAGACTTTTCCTGTTGCTATGCTGTATGGAAAACTGCTGTTTGCTGGTTTTTATGGCAAGCTGTGTAATAGAGAATATTGATTGCAAGATAACTGACAAGGTAATAGGTAAAGTGAAACCTGAATTGGATTAAAGAAGTGAAATTGCTGCTCAAGCAAATGAGTACCGTGTTTTCCCAAAAATAAACCCCTGCCTTATATTTTTTTGAACCCTGAAATAAGCGCTTGGCCTTATTGCCATGTGCTCAAAAGCCTGATTGGGCTTATTATTAGGGGATGTCTTATTTTGTGGGAAACAGGGTAAAATTCTCAGATACTTTGTGAAAGAAGCTGACTTTTTAGAATACAGAATAATGGAGCATTTATAATGCATTTCTTTTTTTAACAAGAACTGTGGTATGGAATAGGTAACTATTTCCAAGGTTTGGGAATATATTGTTGGCTTTACTATAAAGAAAGTTCTCGTGACAATTTCTCATGTTTGCAATATTGATGTCACGTCAATCCTTTTTTGCTGAAGTAACAATTGACACCTTAATAACAAACATAACACATCAGTGAGTCTACAATCTCCCTACTTCTGCTCTCTGTTTGATGTATTTATTTCCTCTCAGGTGGTATAACTCCTAACTTTTATTTTTCTGTTGTTAGTGATGCATCAATTAGAGAAAGGATTTCTTATTTAAATAGGCCACAGTGTTCCATTGTTGAATGACAGATTTTAACAGCAGTCAAGTGGTTATAATTAATAAAAATGTTTCCCTTGGTAACTTCATTATTTTGTTGTTGGTCATTTATAAAAAGCTGGGAGGAACTGAAAACAGGTAATATCTAGAAATGCAATATTCATTTAACCAGGTGAAGTTTTTTGAAGCATCTTTTTTGTATCTCTTGGTCAACAGGTACTTTTCAAAATGTTTTTGTCTCCTAGGATAACTATACCTTTGCTCAACCTGGTATTCAGAAGAAAGTGAAAATGCTGGAAGAGCTTGTTAGTCGGATTGATGGTAAGCCTTAAAAATTAAGCGGAACTTGAATTATGACCTTTGGAGAACGTACAATTAGAAGCTTGAACAGTACCATACTAATCACACAATCTATTGTTATGGCCATAGGTTGTCCTTATACAGGATAAAAAAATAATTAGGAAAGAAGACTGGAAAATATAACAACAACAAAAAAAGCATATACAGTAGTTGAACTGTAACCAGTAGTAAAATTAAGAGCTTAAAGAATTATTTTTGAGTTTTAAAGAGAGCATGGCAAAGGAAGCAACTTGACTACTAACAGTTGGAATCTCATCTGCAAGGAGGTAATTCTTGTCATTTGGCATCTGACCCCCTTAAGCTTGTTTATCATTAGTATTTTCCCTCTGATTTAATTATAGAGAGGGTACTAAAGATAAAGGTTTCCCTCGCACATATGTGCTAGTTGTTCCCGACTCTAGGGGATGGTGCTCATCTCTGTTTCAAAGCCGAAGAGCCAACACTGTCCAGAGACGTCTCCATGGTCATGTGGCTGGCATGAGTAAATGCCAAAGGCACATGGAACACTGTTATCTTCTCACCAAAGGTGGTCCCTATTTTTCTACTTGCATTTTTTTACATGCTTTTGAACTGCTAGGTTGGCAGAAGCTGGGCAAGTAACAGGAGCTCCACCCATTACATGGTACTAGGGATTCAAACCGCTGAACTGCCGACCTTTCGATCGACAAGCTCAGTATCTTAGCCACAGCCACCGCTTCCCTTCTAGAGTGGGTACTAGAGGATGTAATTGTTGGTGCCATCCGCTTGGCTAATGTTGCAAGAACAGAAGGATCTGCTACTGGAGGTTTACAAAATCTCTCCTTGTGGTCTTTGGTGGGCCTGGTTTGAAACTGAGCAGCTGTAAGTCTTCCTCCATGAAGTGTTAATGATATTGACCAGATATTGAGAGAGGCTTTTGTTTCTTATAATGTGGTATCCAGAAGAAACATTGAACCAATATCTGGTTTGAAAAGTTGATCTGAACTTTTTTAACTGTTTCAGGAACCAAGTTCCTCTAAAAGAAGAATACAGTTGTAGGTTAGGAGATAGGAATTGGATCCATTGGTTTCTATCCGTATAATGCAAAAGGCTGAGTTTAACTAAGGATTGGTTACCTTGCAACATTTTACCCCCACTGTGATGCAGCTTTTCTTAAGTAATGTGTTATATTCAACCAGTGTTTGCTTTTGCAAACTTACTGCAGGGTATCGCCTAAAGAAAAGCTACTGGATCAGGGATGTCAAACTCTATTTCATTGAGGGCTGCATCATGGTTGTGTGTGACCTCGGGGGGCCGGGTAGGCGTGGCCAGGGTGGGCAAGGCCAGCTCGATGTCACTTGTGTCCGGGTCACCTGTGGTGGCCTGGGCGGGACTGGGGAGATCCATTGTCTCCAGTGGAGGAAGGCAAGACCAGGGAGAGGGCCAAACCCTTGTCCTCCAGAGCAGCCTCACCTTCCCTCTCAGGCCACGCAGAGGACTCTTGGACGGCAGCGCAGGCTGTCCAGAGCCTTACGCAGTGGAGGGCAAGGAAGTTTGTTTAGTTAGCACTCTGCCAGCAAAAATATAGCTCAGGAGACGGACTCCGTTTTTGACTGCAATGGCCTCTTGCAGCACTCTGCCAATAAAAACGGAGCTCAGGAGTGCCACACATACCCATCCTGAGCTCCGTTTTCAGCTGTGACAGTCTGCTCCAGCATTCTACCAGCAAAAAGGGAGCTCGAGAAGGGCGCAAGCTCCATTTTCAGCTGTGACATCCTCCTGCAACACTCAGCCAACGAAAACAGCCGCCACCAGGTTGTAGATTAATGCCTGGTTGCCATGCGCCGGGCCAAGGCACTGCAGGCCAGTCCTTTGCTGTTTCCAGGGCAGCCCCATGGGCCAGATTTAACCCCAATGTGGGCTGGATCTGGCCTCCGGGTTTGGTCTCTGGTTTAATACCCCTGTAGTAGATGATGACCCATTCTCTTTACATTTTATTAAATAATGTAAACAACATTTAATGTCAGTCACTTTGCTGCAGACTGATTATCTGCTTACCAAAGGCAGCTAGCTTCACTGTGCATTAAGCTCAATAACTCTAAGAATTTGAGATGATACTTTTTTAAAGGATCCTGTGAATACTTTTTAAATGGAATCCAATTAATTACTAACTTTTAAATAACATATTTAATACTAGAAATAAATTACAAGGAATGGAAGGGTAGATTTACTGCTTTTACATGTTTTGCAGGATCATTTTGAAACATTTTCTGCCTTCATTCTTAAAACAATTCCCATCATGAAATGCTGACTGTCATATTGCTAAAGCAGGGTTTAATTAAATGAAATTCAGGCAATAATGCTTACCGGTTCTGAACATATTCTCTTGGTAGTTTGTTAAATTAATGAGCAAAATGATGCCAAGCAGAACTAAGCATATATTTGTGACACTGCCTGTCAATTATTGGTGTGTGCCAAGGAAATGCTATTGCTCAAATAGGCTAAGCTGGACAAGCTTCTTGAGACAATCACTTGTTTGGTTTATTGTACAATATAAGCTTAGTTCTACCAAGATACTGTAAACCATGGCAATTTTTTTCTTTGTGCGATGGGATATGCTAAAGCAGGGGTGTCAAACTTGATTTCATTGAGGGCCAGATCAGGGTTGTGTTTGACCTCGGGGTCATGGCTAGGGTAGGCGTGGCCAGCTCGATGTCACTCATGTTGGGGGGCGCCTGTGGCAGCCCGAGGGCTCTGCCAGTGAAAACGGGCTCCCGAGCTCCATTTTCGGCTGCGATGTCCTCCTGCAATCCTCTGCCCTCCTGAGCTCCATTTTTGCTGTTTCCGGGGTGGCCCCACAGGCCAGATCTAAGCACCCTGCGGGCCGGATCCAGCCCCTAGCCTTGAGTTTGACACCCCTGTGCTAAAGAGTGATGCTTAAATATTAACATACATTTTATCAATGTTTATCATTACATGAAGTTATGCATTATAACTAGTTTTTAATAGGGTCAGATGAAACCTGTACATAAGCAATCTTCTAGTAAATGATTTTTTTAAAAAAGAGAAGTGTGATTACTATTCAGACGAACAGAGACTCATCTTCCTTTCCTTCTCTTACACAGAAAAATTATGGCTTGGGATAGGGTACACATTTTCATCCAAATGGCTTAATCCTTGGTATTTCCAAGTGTAACAAGGAAGAGCTTGCCTAAAACCCTGAAGGGTTACTGTTGGTCGCTATAGATAAAATTGAGTTAGATGATAGAATGTTCTGACTTTATAGTACCTTGTGCTCTTAGCCACAAGTCAAGCAAGGCCTGGATGCTTCTTGATTCTCTTCCTAGCTATTGGATCCTATGTCAGATTTATAGCTGGAGTTCAAACTCCTTGTAAAATCTTAATTAAACAAGAGAGAAAAAGACCTTTTGCTCTATAAAATGGTAGGTGAAATATTCAGATATTATAGAAGATGTTAGCTATGTAACTGGATAGTAAGAACTGATACCTGTGAAAACTAGGGTATAAATAGGACAGCAAAGTATGATGTTATCACAAGCTGCTGATCAGTTGTTAAACACTTTAAAGAAAACTAAATACAGGTAGTCCGTAACTTATGACCACAATTGGAACTGCAATTCTGGTTACTAAGTGTTGTGGTCATTAAGGAAGTTCTCACACGATCAGGCCCAATTTTACAACCATTTTTATTGTGGTTAAGCAAATCATCATTGTCATAAAACGAATCATATGGTTGTTAAGTGAATCTGGCTTCCCCAATTGCTTGTCAGAAGCTGGCTGGAAAGATCACAAAACATGATTATGTGACCCCAAGACACCGCAGCCATTATCTGGTTGCCAGAGATCTGAATTATGATCACGTGACCCTGGGAGTAATGTTACAGTATTAACTTGGAGGAAAATTTGTAAGTCCACTTGTTCCGAGACTGTTGTAACTTTGAACCATCATTAAACAAATGTCATAAGTCAAGGAATACTTGTACCAATGAAAATCATTTTAAAGTAGGCCTCCATAACTTGGTGAGAGGAAAGGACCACACTGATAAATTAAATACCTGTCATGCCAATGAGTCCTGTGGGATATCTATTATATCTATCATATCAATGAGGGATATCTATTATTATTATTATTATTATTATTATTATTATTTTCATTAAACATGAATCTTAGTCAACTGAACATTTAAAAATGTGTCACAAATACCATTGACTGGTGCTAAGGGTTGGTACGGGTTGCTGCCAGCTTCCTAGGTATTAACCAAGTATCTTAAAATATATGATGTTCTGAGTAGTGCACTTTTTTTGCAGTTGTTATTTTTTTGCTGGTGTTCTTGCAGGAAGCTGAAATTTCTTGATGTGCTTTGTAAAATTCTTGGACATGGTATCAAGTGCCCCCAATGGTATTATTATTACTATTATTAGTCATCCAAATATTTAGATTAGATTTGGCATTTTTGTCTACCTGTCAAGTGCTTCTCATGGACTTGAGATACATTATTGTTGTTACTATTATTATATTTTTACCTTTTTTTCCCCCCATTTTATATATCTCTGTTACTTCAAGGTATACCTAATATGCCTGCCTCCTGTGTTCCCCACAACAACAAACTTTGTGGTGGGTTTTTCAAAGACAGTCAGTGGTCCAAAATCATGCAAACGGCTTTCAAATCTAAGGAAGGACTAGAATACAACTTCACCAATTGGCTCTCAATGTGATGAAAACATTTTTCATCCTGAAAAATTAAGTAATATTTAATTACCCTGCTTTTTGGAGTATAATATGCACTCCCCCCCAAAAAAAGAAGGTAGAAGTATTGGTGCATCTTATACACCGAATACAGCCATTTTTGGCCTCCCGAAACCCCGCCCTGCGTGTCCTGTTTTCGTGAAA
>JANHFM010002168.1:251085-261531 GCA_032468115.1 Grayia smithii
TCCAGCTGCTCCTCCTTGATTTCTACCAGCGCTGTGCATTCTCCTTGGCACTGGAGGAACTGACCTTGAATCTGTCAAAAACACTAGCAAAGGTCATTATTCTGAATCTTTCAGAATGCTGGTGTTCACTAATATTTTTTTCCATCATTTCCGCCTTTCTGGAGGGAAAAGGGTATTCTAATCAGGCAAATCCCTACTTTTGTTCTCATGTAATGTGTTGGCTTATGTGAAATGAGAGTAGAGATGATGAGCCATATACTTTCCCATTCGTTTTTGAGACATACCCATCTTCATGTATCTTGTATGTCAGAAAAAAGCATCCGTATTTTGTACAATCGTTATTAAACCATGGCAGCAGTTCATTACAGTAGTGTAGTTTTATTGGCATTACTTCAAACTTTGGTTTGATGTTGATTCTACTTTTATATAAAGCTGACACATTATTTGTTTTCTTTCACAGCTACTCCATGTCAATATTAGGATATCTAATTATTAATAGCTGGCTTAGAGAATTCATTTTACGAATGCTTTTCAAGTTTTTAAAATAAGTCTGGATAATATTATTATGTTATGGTTATGTTGTATCTTATTCCTAAGAACAAATTTGTTCTTAGGAAATAGAAATAAAGTGCTTAGCCATTTGAGAAAACAGATAGTGAGCAACAGTTAAGCTAGCATGAATTATCTAGTGAAACAAAATCAATTTGCCAGTGTTTAAGTTGGCAAACTATTTGTTTTCTTCAGATTTCTATCTCTTGGTTCTTAAGTGTACTTCTCTTTGGAGCAGTTGTTCACATCGCGAGAAAAATATGATGGTGTTTGTATGCCTGGTTTTAACGTTATTTCATTTAGGGATGCACACAAGTATTTTTGAGTTGGACTGATCAGACAACATTCCTTATCAAGAATTCTTGAAGAAATAACTGATATTTAAAGATCCTTTGTGTTGTTATACTGTGCAGCTATCCCAGAAAAAATATTTACAGAAATACTATTCATGTACAGTATGTTAGATAAATAAAAAGTTAGATAATAATGTTGTAAACTGTATTATTTCCAACCTGCTATCCTTCAAGGGGATTTGGCTTCAACTTTTACCCTAAATTATTAGTAATTACATATTCCATAATTCCATATTGTCTGGACAGTAGAAGAAGGTTTCTGTAGATCAATTCTAGTTGTATATGAAATTAACACATAGCTATATTTGGGTGTGCAGGAAGATTAGTTCATTCCAAATGAGAGAGGGTTAATTTAGAAACAGTTTTTGCCATTAACCAATGAGTTTGAGTTTCTGTTTTAACTCATTCTACTAGACCTAAATACAATTTGGCCTTGCTTTTTTCTAGTCTGAATTGCTGCTTTATTTATGCAGTTTCATTGGTTGTCAGGATATTTTATCTTGAATCACAAATGACATGCTCACTATTTTAATCGTGCTTTTTTACAGATATACCTGTAGATATCTAGAAAGAACTCAAATTTGGTGAATCTAATCTGAAAGTTTTAGATTGATACTGCGAAACTAACCAGCAAAGTTAACAAAATATATCTTTTGATGTATTTCTCTTCTTTTTCTTCCCACAAGGAACTACTAATATTTTTACAGAATTTGCCTACGATGCACTGGGGAAACGAAGATATCAGCGTTCTCCTTGCTGAAGCCTACAGATTGAAGTTTGCGTTTGCAGATGCTCCAAACCATTACAAGAGATAAAAAAAAAATGTTACAAAGTGTGGCTCTGATTGTGAGATCAAGTTTCCATATTGTGGTTGTGCTGGCACACAATTGTCTACAGTTTCTATATTACTGTTGAGCAAGAAGCTATTGGATTACCAAAGAAATGAGAGTACAGGCTTGGGGGAAAATCTTGTGTACTTAAAAAGAAATATTCTTGTTCATTGATTAAAAAAAATTAAATTTTATTTTTATTATGGTCCCTTTTTTCTTTGGTAATTGAGTTACCATGTGAATGACTAAAGTGTGTTAACATTCATTGGGATCTAATGACTGATTGTGTTGTCTCCGTCAGTTTTATTCCTAGTCAATTATGTTCAACATTTTGATGGAAGCATTTTTGGTGTCTGAGGTGCATGCAAGCTAATAAGAATAATCAGTCTTGCATTGAAAATGAGTACAAATAAATTAGGCAAGAAGATCATGTAGAGGTGGTTGCACACTTATTTTGTTCGCAAACACAGGATATTTAACTCTTTTTGGTAGAAAGTTTGTTTACACAATGAAATCCAGGAATAGATTTTTATGGAACACAATATTTAAAACTTGAAAATCATGCCACATGCGTGATCAAATGAGATACTTGGACGTTTTACTCAGCAGTGTGCAGATAATGTTTACTATGTTATTTCACTTTAGAGTTTCCAAAACATATTGACTATAGAATAGGAAATAAGTTTGGTTTGCCATAATGTATTACTTAAGCTAATGGTTTAAAACCTTTTTGTGCATGTAGATCTTTTAGTTTCAGTATTTTCCTAATTAAAAAACTTTATACATAAAGAATATATTTTGCTGTGCTGCTGCCTTATGTTGAATTTATAATACAATGGGGCACTTGATAATGTGATTTGGTATGAGTGTGGGTATACCTCAGCTCTTAGAATATAAACATTGAGTTGCAGTGTACTGATCAGGTTTAGAAAATTGGACCGATGAAGTCTCAAATGTACTCTCTTGCAACCATCATGCAGAGTTCTTGATTAATTAAGAGCCAATTTATATAAAAATATGTATGTTTAGCAGCATCTTATTGAAGGAATTCAGTGAAAGGACGTGGTTAGTAATATAAATGATTTGGCTTTCTAAAATATTCACCAACCATTAATCTTTTGAAGCATCCAATTTAACAGACTCAAGCAGTTAATGTTTCCACTGCAATATATATATTTTAAGCAAAAGGTGATTTATTCTTTAAGATTGTATATTTAACATACAATTGACCAAGCCAAGTATTCTTGATCTTTGTATAGAGGAAAGGTTGTTGCAAAAGTAGCAATGATACCAGTATGCTTCTAATATACCAGATCATCTAAATATGATCTGTGAAAACCTCTTTATCACTCATATCTTCACTAAGTCCTGAACCAATCTGAACTATAAATGGAATAAGATAACATTAGGAACTCTTCATGTGTGCCTTTAAGTCTTTATTTGAATGCCTTAGTGTGGTTGTGTATGTTGACTTCCTTTCTGAATGGATAGATGCCAAAATACATGATAATTACAGGCAATAGCACTATTTTTCTGGCCTTTCATAGGCTGCACACGTGTTTTAAAAGTTTCTTGTTTAAAACACATTTTGTTCAATGGAGCATTTGCCATATTCTCTTTCTGATATTATTTAACTATGCGTTGGGATTGTGTTGGGTTATGTGATTGTGAAACATATTCCAGTTCCATTTGAGTTCCTCATTTTCAAATGCATGCTTTTTAATAGCTTTATTGAACAAAGCAGAGTAGTTCTGTTATTATCGTAACACAGACACACAGTCACAAAGAGGATACAATTTACAAGAGCTTCCAGGTCAATAGTGATCTGAGGGGGCTATGTTATTGAGGAGTCACACCATCCCTTTCTGTTAAGGTATCTGTGTTAATTCTAATCCTACCATCCTTCTACTAATATACCATGCAAAGTCATTTACAGCCAATGTATTCCAATAGATTCTTGACTTTAATCATATAATGGAAATGTCATTTAGTTTTTCAGAAACACCCCCCCACACACACACACACACAAAGTTTGTAAGGGTTAGGGTTTTTAGAAAGATTCTTAGCCACAAGGGTTAAAGGATTTTTAAACATAAGGATACTTTAAAGTTCAGTGCATTATTATTTTTAAATTGTCAGATTGTGTCGAATAAATTAAATAAACCTTCCCCACCCTTAAGGGGAAAAAAACCCAAAACCAAACCAGCTGAAATGCAGTGAGAGTGAAAATTGTATGAATCATTAAAAAAGAAAATAAGATTTAGAGCACATGGATTTGTACTTTTAAAATTGTGTAATTTGCATAGGAATTTCTCTTATGTAAAATGGGTCTCTTTTACTATGTTAAATGTATTTGAGAAATGAAAAAAAATATTAATTCCATTTGATCTGACTTTCAGGCTTTGCTAGGATCATTATTGCTTCCTCTTCAAAACTGAACAATATTTCACGCTGTGAAAAAAAAACACACCCTTGAGTACGTCAGAAACAAAGGGTGACTCTGTCCTCCAATGTTGTTTTATAAAAATTGGGTATTTAAGACAGCTGATATCATTCTGGCCATATGATATATTATCTGTGTACTTATTTTTTTTTCCTTGAAATTGTGTCTTGATTTCTTTGTATAACTCAGGAAAAGTGCCATCCCAGCCAGCTGTTATATGGAAAAAAAATATTTCTGCCACTTTTACATCCCTTTGTTAAAATTTTGAATTGCTGTCTGATATCAATATTCTTCCATTTAAGATTTACTAATGTAGAAAAGATATTGGAACAATTCAATAATTTAGCATGATCTGTAATGTTATATTGAAGGCTTAAAGCCACCTTGTCATAAATGCAATATTAAATGTACAGTGCATATAACCAATTTCTATCTATAGTATATGCTTAGTAATGTAAATAAAAACAATGTACTAAATATGTAAATATGAAATATGAAAGATACAGCTATCTTGCAATCACCTGTACATCTCAAATATACTATAACAAACTAGTTGCACTAGTCTTTAATTTCATATGGAAAAGCCCATAGATTTGTATTACATCAATAAAATGTAATTAATACCCATGATTTTGTATATATGTGTCTGTTATATAATTTTGGGAATTAATAAATATTTCAAATGAATAAATATGTCAGAATATCTAGGTATAATAGAGGAAATCTTAAGGATTTTGAAATTATTTTAATGGTAAAGATTGTATGATGAACGCAAAAAATGAATGTGCATGCTACCAAGTACATAAAAATTAGGAGGGAGAAAGAGAGAAAAAAACCAAGGTTTTGCAAACAAAGCCACAGAGATAGTGATAAGATTTCAGTATTGACATTAAATATTGACCTTGTGTTTCTCATTTTTGCTCAGAGTTTTAAGACAATCGAGGCAATGCAGTATATCTTTAAAAGCATATTTAATGAAGTATAACTGCTCTTATATCTGTTTGCTTTTTTACATAACTATTTTTGTCTAACAAGGCTTAAGAATTAAAAAAAACAGGTCTTGGATGGTGGAAGGGGAAAACTATGGCTTTATGTTGAATATTGCAAAAATGAGATGATTCATTCCAGGTGAAAGAACAGGATTTTAAAATTTAAATTTTAAGTTGTGTGGGGTTTTTGTTCGTTTGTTTTTTGTTTTTACCCAATTCCTTTCTCACCCAGCTCTTTTGTCATTTAGTAACCTTCTTTATAATAGCTGTATAGATTATACTACCTGTTCTGTAAAGATCCTTTTCATTTATGTGGGGATTTTTGCTTTAAATGCCCTTTAAAACACACACACACACCATAAAACAGTGGCAAAATGTATGTTTAAAAGGACCCTGTGTTCTTTTAATTGTCTTATCACTTCAATCACATTGCAACTAGTGATTCCTATCATACTTAAAAAAAATGTTTTTTGGGGTTTTGTTTTCTTACTAAAGTACTGGAGACTTTCTCAGCTAAAAGAACATTTTACAGAAATCATAATAAATTAATCCAGCTTTGCATGGAGCCCTGCAGAGAAGAATCAAAGGAGATATATAGGTTTATCAAATTCTAAGGAGCAAATAATAACATTAATCATTTACTTGGCTTTCTTCATGCATATGATTTATTATTTCACTTTATAAACCTTGTTTATTAAGAATCGGTGTACAGATAGCACATATCTCTACGGCTAAGATAATGATAGTAGTCTTTCAATTTCAAATTATCTCGTGCCCATTAACCAGCAGGGTCACATCAAGGAGGTCTGCAGAAAGTGTGGATTTATTGAAGAAGGATTACTCTGGAAAACAAGCTTTTTTATTGTCTGTGACTGTTAAAGAATATCTGAGAAGCTTATTCTGATATATGTATTTCATCTAGGTGTTTATGTTTTTAATATATATCTTCTGGGATTTTAAACTTCTGCTGGAATATTACCAAAAAAAAGCAAAAAGATAAAACTGGAGCAAAACAACCTAGTGCAACATCCATATTGTGGCAGACACTGAAAAGTATAAAATAATCTAGCGAAAAACTCAAGATTTCTTGGTCCAAAAGCAAACGAAACATCATGATAGGGTAGCAATTTAATGTTCAGCCTGAAATTAGACACATTTCGACCCTCATCCAGTCCAAAACTGTTATTATAACTTTAAAAAAAATTTGGCTGGCTTTAAATCATCAAAATGAAAAACAAGGACGGCTAATATCACACTTTGAGGATACTTGTTTAACTGATTTATTGAGGTGCAGGTGGCCAGATTCAATTCAACACGCTAAGCCAATAAGCCACAGTTGGTTGCATATAACACAGTACCAAAATTAACTCTTTAAGAGGAGTGAACACACCCACTAATACTCATATCCGCAACACACCTTTCAGTTCCGTGGTGATTTTATATTTTGTTTGGAGTTAAACAACCTGCAAGTTTGACGCCCTCCTATGGAGCAATATGCAGCCTTGGTGGCGCAATTAGCTAATGCACTGGCTAAGTGTCTCCACTTAGATCCAGCTACCTGCAATTAGTGCCGGTTCAAATCTCACCAGGCTCAAGGTTAACTCAGCGTTCCATCCTTTCAAGGTAGGTAAACTGAGGACCCAGATTGTTGGGGGCAATAAGATGACTTCGTAAAAATGCCACTTGGGAGGGGGGACCCTAATAAGCAGGCATATACAAGGAATGAAGGCTATGACTAAGCACATTGGTTTGTGCTTAATAAATTGTAAGCCGCCCTGAGTCTTCACAGAAGGGCGGAATATAAATTGGATTTTAAAAAAAACTTAATTTCCTTTCTCCATGTACTTCACCACAATTTAAAGCTTCCTCAGTTCACCCACTTTATGCTTATGCTAAAAGCAAGCTGCAGCTCTTAAAACATGCATTTTAATAAAAAAAATAGTTGGAAAAAGTCCTAGTAGACTTTATCTGATTTTTTGTTACCAGACTAACAAGACTTTCCTCCTGCAGTGTCACCTGGTTTGCTGAATTCATCTGAAGATAAGAAATTTGTGCAGCAATTTTTTTTCTTGCTGTTCCTCACTGAATAATTCATTACAAATCATTGCTGGTGGAAGAGCTTCCTATTGCCTCCATTTTTTCTCAACCTAATTTCACATCTTTCTTATCTTGTACTAATTCTTATTTTACCAAAATACCAGAGCTTTAATTAATTATACAAAATACATACAATGACTTCTTAGCCAATGAACCAATAGCAGATGAAAGTTAGGAACCATTAGCTCATCAATCTCCAAAGTATCTCTGCAGTTTCAGGTCGTACCCGGAGATCCGAAGGACTGCATCTGCATGCAAAATATACAGTATGCTCAGCCTCTGAGGATTGGCCCACAGAGCCAAACAGAGGTTACCATTTTAATTATATTTACATCCCATACTTCTGTATGGCATGCAATTTAACTGCAGAAACACTCCATTAAGTCCTTAGCAGAAAATTTTCAATCAGGAAAAGTCCCTGCCCTAGCAACTCATGCTACAGAAAATCTCCAGCATGAAAACTTACATATATTGTATGACTTTTGTTTATTTTTTTAAATCCCTAAAATCATTACATAAAATATCTAATTGAGACTTTCCACTTGAGAACATCACCTGGAAGAGATATGCAACCATCTGCATTATTTAAATTTTAGAGTATTTTATTGTTTGAGTTTTCCTGTAAGTATTTTCTTCCTGCTCCTCTTCTACCACCACCACCACAAGGCTGTAAATTAATTTTCTTCAAAATCCAATTGTAGGAACAAAGTAGGAACCTTTCTAGGCCAGTAAACCATTATGACTGAAATGAGATAACAATGTAATGGTTTTGCATGATTTATGTCCTATATATAAATTTTTTATGACGAAATATGAAAAGATGAATGTATGAATGTATAATAGCAAGTCAACAGAAGTCAGTTTTGAATTAGTTTCTAAGGAAACAGGTTTTGCAATTAGACTTTTCATAATGGTCAAAGGCTCATAAACCTATCAAAGGCATCCTCAGTAATTAAACATTCCTAAAGTGTAGTAATCTGCTTCCCTGAACTTATTGCCAATTACACTTACTTGAGGTCAGTTTGGATAATAGTACCCAGAGAGCTTTTTTTCCCCCCCTTTCATTTCAATGAATTAGAGCCAGCATTTTTAGCACTTGCTGGAAAAGGCTTGGTTGCATAAGCATTTCCCTTGATAGTGCAAGAAAAAGAAGAAAATGCTTATCTGATATACCTGGGTACTTATTTTATCATTCTGACTCAATTATATTTTCATATTTTCTTTTAATAGAAAATATTTTTTTTAAAAATCTCATAGTTATAAAACTATGGTGCACTTGCATTTGGCTTACCATGTATAGCAAAGATAACAATCTGTGTTCTATTTATAAAAATAAAAAATAAGAACATATAATGCATTGTTGTTGTTGTTAGCTGCAAAGTCGTATCCGACCCGTCACGACCCCATGGACAACATTCCTCCAGGCTTTCCTGTCTTCTACCATCCTCTGGTGTCCTTTTAAGCTCACACCTACTGCTTCAGTGACTCCATCCAGCCACCTCGTTTTCTGTCATCCCCTTCTTCTTTTGACCTCAATCTTTCCCAGCATTAGGCTCTTCTCCAGGAAGTGAGTCCTTCCTTCTCATTAGGTAGCCAGAGTATTTGAGTTTCATCTTCATGATCTGGACTTTTAAAGAGCAGTCAGGGTTGATCTCCTCTAGGACTGACCAGTTTGATTGACTTGCAGTCCAAGAGATGCATAGATTGCAGCCCATATAATGCATAGTTATATGAAAGTATGTACAATGAAAATATGTGCAATGGCTATGGAAAAATTAGCTGCTATAATAACAGAAATGGAGGCCTCCCCAGTGAACTTGACTGGTGGGAAATTCAGGATAGTTGAAAGTAATTACATAGCTAGTAGAATTTTCATTGCAAGTTAAAATGAAAACTGCTAATTTAAGTTTAAAAAGAAAATAGACAAATTAATGATGCTGAGGTTATCAATGGCTAATAATAATTATATTGTCTCTGTAATCACTGCTAGCATTGTATTAATGCTTGAGGGTTTGTTCTGGGATGTTGGAATGCAGAAACAAAAAGGTGAGATTTGTATAGGGACATCAAATGCTTGACATTATTTTTTCATCATCCTGGTTATGCTAGGGAGGATAGGAAACTCTTATCTGTAAATCATCTCCCACAAGAGCACATCACTGTATAATGTCACACTGCCATAGACCTGTTATTTATTCACCAAAACAAATGGCTCTCTAGGGATAATCATTTACAACTATTCTAGCACACACTCATTTGCCCTTAACAGTTCTGTGCTTCTTCCAGTTGTTTTATATGTATTGATACAAGAACTTTTTTGTTTGTGAACTAATTGCTTCTTATGCAGCAGGTCAAAGTAACCATATTTTCCTCTTTCTATTATGCAAAGAAATCATAAATAAAATATTGCTGATCATGTTGCTAAAATCCATTCTGTATGTATTTAATTGGGAACAATATATTCATTATCATATAAATAAGTAATGCCAACATTTTTGTCTTTCAAAATGTCTAACAATTAACAGGTCAGCCTTCAAAGGCACAAAGTAGCAACAGTAATTAATAGGGTTTTGTAGTTGTTGCTCAGTACAACTAGAATTAATTAGGTACTAATTCTTTTGTTGCTGCAGTCATTTGGCATCAACATTTTTTATTTTTGCTGTGGAGAATATTAAAAAAAAATAACGTATTTTAAATCCACAGAACAAGAAGCTTGGGACAAAGGAATAATTTATGATTGTACACATTAGGTCTCTTTCCAATTTCATAATCCTCCTCCAATCATCACCTCTAATGTCTATTCATAAGTTGTCATGTTCAGAATGGATATTAACAATTCTAAATAAACAAACACTCATATACTCATTTTGTATATTACATATTGTATACATATGTTGTATTATGTTATTTTTCTATGCTACATTATTGGAAGGTGGACAATTGTTTTTCACGGTTCATGTTTTAAAATTTGGATGATTCAGATGAGCTGTTCCTGCAATAACAAAAAGATAACTAGGCATTTATTTTTAACCACCTTAATGCATATATACAGTTATATGGTATATATTATTATTATTATTATTATTATTATTATTATTTATTATATTAATATGCCGCCCATCTCCCAGAGGACTCTGGGCGGCTCACAATACACAGACAAAACATTCAATAAAACACTTCTATAA
>JANHFM010002168.1:351476-364495 GCA_032468115.1 Grayia smithii
GGGTGAAGGTCAAGACAAGTTGACATCTGGAGAAGGAGTGGTGTCAAGGCGGAACATACGATGATTGGACCTTGTGACCAGAGGAGGAGGGGAGAGAGGAGTTTACGGGTTTTTGATATACTGAGGGAAAACCCAGAACTTTCAGATTCGGGTTTTCCCAGGATGTGCCAGTTTACTTCCCTGAATAAAATGAACTTTTGAGACATGACGGAGAAGGAGTTTTCTTTTGGTGAAGGTCTTCTGGAACCCTGACACAGGGATCAAACTTTGCCAAAGAACTAAAGATATAGTTGGATTTTTCCTTGGATTTGATTTAGAAATTCTTTAAGTTCCAGTCAGACTTGCATACAATCCCATGAGCACCCACCAAGGCTACTTTTGTAATGTCTACAGAAGGAAAGCCAGCATTTCAACAGCTACCTTTATGATCTACTATACACAGTTTTATCCAATGTTATCCAAGGCTGCCTCAGTGTAGACAACTGCATCAAGTATGTGATTGATGGTGAATAACCATCCCAGCAGGGGTGAAATCCAGCAGGTTCTGGAAAACCGGTAGTGGAAATTTTGATTAGTTCAGAGAACCAGCAAATATCACCTCTGGCTGGCCCCAGAATGGGGTGGGAATGGACCACACCACACCCACCAAGCCACACCCACAGAACCGGTAGTAAGAAAATTTGGATTTCACCACTGCAACCCAGTCTAGCTGAGATCAGTCAAAGTGAAATGT
Source organism: Grayia smithii (assembly GCA_032468115.1). NCBI lineage: Eukaryota > Metazoa > Chordata > Lepidosauria > Squamata > Grayiidae > Grayia > Grayia smithii. The sequence continues at coordinate 352,210 of JANHFM010002168.1, forward strand.
TCTTGATGGCCTAAGTGAGGCGCTGGAGCATTTTACAAGATTAGACTGGTATACTATCTATAACCTTATCTGGACAATCTGGACTTTGGGGCTGGGAGCCTGGCAGAGGAATAGGTGAAGTTGCAATGCAATGACCATCCAGTCTAATTTTAAGATCTCAACAAGCTTAGTTTCATTCTTCATTCTTGTCATTATTTGTCCTTATGTTTCTATGTGTAAAAGGTAAAAGTTCCCCCTCGCACATATGTGCTAGTCATTCCTGACTCTAGGGGGTGGTGGTCATCTCCATTTCAAAGCTGAAGAGCCAGCGCTGTCCAAAGACATCTCCGTGGTCATGTGGCTGGCATGACTAAATGCCAAAGGCGCACGGAACACTGTTACCTTCTCACCAAAGGTGGTCCCTATTTTTCTACTTGCATTTTTACGTGCTTTCGAACTGCTAGGTTGGCCGAAGTTGGGACAAGTACAGGAGCTCATCTCGTTAGGTGGCACTAGGGATTTGAACCGCTGAACTGCCGACCTTTTGATCGACAAGCTCAGTGTCTTAACCACTGAGCCACTGCATCCCTTTGAGCCACTGCGTCCCTTTTTCTATGTGTAGACTGACATAAATCATTCAGATTTTTTTCCCAATTTTTTTATGGTTATTGCTATATTTTAGGAATGTTTTGATTGGTTTTAATATCTCCATGGACATTTTAATTTTTGTTTATGTAACCTGTAAGCTGCTGAAAATCATTTCACTGCAGAAGAGTAGAAGCATAATAATAATAATAATAAAAACTTCCAGTAAGGACTAACATGAAAAGTTTAAGGTCAGAACAAGTTCGTTATTGTGTTATGTTTAAACTGAACTTTGAACTTTGAAATATTAGTGAGTATTAACAATCCATCTCCACTAGGAATTTGGCCAGTCCTCTTTTTTTTTTCTTTTATCTCTTTGTTTTGAGCAAACACTAAGACAGATGCTTTTGCGAGAGCCATCTGTTTAAGAAGTCATAATAACGATGCAGTTGGGGCATGCAGAATGAATTAAATATAGAATGAAGCCATAATATCTAGCACTAGAAATTCAGGACTGGCTCTGTTCTTTTTCCATGCTTCATTCTTGGTGTGAAATTCTAGGAGTGGCTGTTAATTTTCTGGGTCTTCAGAATTCCACAGTACTCGGGTCACAGATTTGAAAGTAATCCCATCTGTTTCATTCTGTAATCCCCATCAGTCCCAACTGGCTAGTTAAACAGAAGGATTTCTGTGGTAGAAAGATTGGGAAAACTAAATTGGGGGACACTTGACTGAGGCCATACTGATCAAGATAAATCAATGACCTTACTTGGTTTAAAGACAGTTCCCCCCCCTCCCCCCCCCCCCAATACCATCACTCTGCTGAATAACTAATTCCCACAACACCGTTTTATGCCCTGGGATGGCAAACAACCCAGTGGGACTGTATTATTACTATCTTCCTCATTTTCCCTATTATCTGTTTCCTTTGCTTCTTGTGACTATAACTTTGTTGTTTGCTTATGGAGATTCTCAGTCATCCAGGTCATGGTTATCCCAAAGCAGAGGTGGGTTTCAGCAGGTTCTCACCAGTTCTGGAGAACTGCTGGTGGAAATTTTGAGTAGTTTGGAGAACCGGTAAATACCACCTCTGACTGGCCCCGCCCAGTCTCTGCCTCCCGAGTCCCAGCTGATCAGGAGGAAATGGGGATTTTGCAATATCCTTCCCCTGCCATGCCCACCAAGCCACACCCACCAAGCCATGCCATGCCCACCAAGCCACGCCCACCACGCCATGCCCACAGAACCAGTAGTAGACATTTTTGAATCTCACCACTGTCCCAAAGGTGCTTTTTTCAAGAGGGAACTGGATTTTCTGTTTTTTCTTTGGAGATGTTTCACTTCTCATCCAAGAAGCTGCTTCAACTCTGGCTGGATGGTGGGGAATGGAAGGATATATACTTGCTAAAAGAATGCACATGACTATCTGTCTGCAAGGAGTATAAATCCTTCCATTTCCCCCCCTCCCCATCCAGTCAGAGCTGAAGAAGCTTCTTGGATGAGAAGCAAAACGTCTTCAAAGAAAAACCAGAAAGTCTGGTTGCCTCTTGAAAAAGCACCTTTGGGACAACTTTGCTGTTTGTATCTTATGATTTATGTTGTTTGTTTTTATTTAGTATCCTATTATGATTTATGTTTGCTTACTTAGTATCCTAAGACTATCACTGAGTTTGTACTTTATGATTTATGGTGATTGCATTTTATGATTATGATCATGATTTATCACTTGTTGCTTGTATGTAGACTGAGAGTTTATGCACTGGAGACAAATTCCTTGTGTGTCCAATCACACTTGGCCAATAAAGAATTCTATTCTATTCTATGTATATAAAAAAGAATTTCCTATATTTTTCGGAAAGCCAACCAATCCATGCTGGAACATAAGAAACTATTGTTACTTTACTTACAGTTTTCACAGATCAAATGTTTGTCTTCTTGTACAACTAGGGGTACAACTAGGTGTACATTTTGCCAGCTTCCTGCCTGCAAAAAGCTGGAAAAAAAATTGTTGTGTTGCTTTACCGAAAGCAATGCCATGGAGAATCTCAGCCCTATACTATCTAAAACATCAAAAGCCCACAGGTCTCTTTTTCCTCCTGGTGTTTCCTTTAGCTAGAAATCAAGAGAAATGCCTCCACATTCTTAAACCTGGGCATTTTAAGTCTAAGTACAGTGTACCAATTGGGGATGTGGATTTAGTTCTGAACAATTCATCTGCAATAGATATTTCTCGTGCCTTCCTGAGGGATTTATTTGTGAAACTAGCCATCTATTAACATTATCTTGGGACTCTGCATGGTGAGAATAGAGACTATAAATCTTAGTTGTATAAAGAGCTAGAAGCTGTAAGGTTTTACTGGGCAGCAAATACAACACTCCACTATGTTCAGACTTGTTTATTTTATCTAGCTGTCACTGAAATAACCTTGAATGGAGCTCCTATGCCTCTTAGGGAGACACCTTTAAAATATGCAGACAGGCTCCATGCTTATATAGAGAGTTTCTTGGCTTAAAGCTACTAAAGGTATGCACGGATTAAGTGAGAAAAGAATTATTTTTGTAGATTGCTGTGAGACGCATGTTAGATCTTCATGGCAATAATAAATGTTCACCTACAGTGAGCAAATTTGGATTGAAAAATGCAAGATAACTCAAAGCTGTTTACATTAATTCTGATATTTACCTGTTGGATATTTAGAATGTAATTAGCTGTGGAGGGATTGCAATTATCTCCCACACAATTATCTGGGAGTAAGTCCAACTGAACTCCATGGGGATTGTATTTGATTAAAAATGCATAATGTGGTGCTGTTAGCATCTCTGAGTGTCAGTTCCTCAAGTTTATGGAGATGTTATAGTGCTTTTGCTTTACTCCAACTAACTCTCCATTGGTTTTAAATTGGTTTTAAATCTATTAAAATACAGCTGTAATCTCCTAAATGGATTCATATATATGCATGGATTACTGATGTCGGTCCACTGCTGAGAAATATAGTAGCATCACTAGGGCTTGAATGATGACAAGGTTGGAAGAAGTAAAGATGGTTGCTGAAGTTTCAAAGCCGGCCTTGTCCCCACTCAAAGGGGGTCCCCAGCGGTCTTGTTCCATTCCAAAAAAGTATGACAGAGAGTGTCGGACATGGAAGCCTTATTTGGTGGCTTCCAACCTGCCACTTTCCCACAGTTTAGAAAGTGGCAGGTTGAAAGCCACCTAATAAGAGGAGGCATACGTGCCATCTGTGCATGTGACCAGCCTCAAAAACATGCCTAAATAGGATGGCATAGATGTCAGCGTTCCAGAAAACCTTCGCCGATAGAAAACTCCTGTACAATTGTCTCTCAAAAGTTCCTTTATTTCGGAGAAGTATACTGGCACATTCTGGGTAAACCCGAATCTGAGAGTTCCAGATTTTCCCACAGGATATCAAAACCCTCAAAACCATCTCCTCCCTCCTCCGACGGTTACAAGGTCCAATCATCGTATAGTCCTTCTTGACACCACTCCTTCTCCAGATGTCAGCTTGGCCTCACCTTGACCGGCTTACATAAGGCTATTGTGGCTAATGTCGCCTTCTCCCAATTCCCCCCTCCCACTTTCCCACAGCAGAGAAAGTGGCAGGTTGGAAACCACCTAATATGGCTTCCAAGTCTGACACTATGAATTTCAGTAGCAAACAAATTATATTCAACAATAACAATAACAGAAATTCAGTTGTATTTACCATCTCATCAGTGTTCAGCTCTCCATATTACCAATGGCTGGGAGGGGACTTTCCAAATCCCTAAGGACTGGGAGTTCCAATGGGAGCCACAACAAAGAATTCCTGGAATCTTTTATATACCTCAAAGCTTTTTTAGGCAGCATTTAGGCTCTTTGAGTTATTATAAAGGATGTGAAAGTTCAAATCTAGCAAGACAGTACTTGATTTAAGTCAATGCTATACCAGTTCTAGGTCTAAAATATACATATTAGGGAAGCTATTTTTAAGTATAACCAAATCTGGAACCCAATCCACTAAAACTTTTCAGAGAATAACAAACGAATATCATAATTATCATTCAGTTAACATTAAGATAGCGGATTAAAATAATTTCCCATTTACAAAATAGTACTCATTCATTGACCCTCAGTATGGCTTGTAGCCACATTACTTAGCATATTTATTTTACTTGCAAACTAAATTGATTTGGGACATGATAAAAGATCATTACACACGTTGTGGTCTTGCTTGCATTAATATTTATCTGGCTGCTCCATAATTTTGGTAAACACAATTCACTAGTGTATAGATCTACAGTAATTTAAGATATTTTTGTTTAGTATTGTTGCCCTAGCTTTAACTGATAGCTGTTCTGTTTCCATATATAATAAATATGCCATAACTCCCCCTGAAGGCAGTATGAGATGATCATCTGCACAATCATTAAAGCAATTATAGTTGTTGCATCAAAACTCTATACCTCATTTATCAATAGAAATTGTGAAAAACACTTTATTCCTATAAACTTTTATTGATATGGCAGTATGGAGAACAGCCATCCACAGCTCAATTCTTCTTCACTTTGTATGTATTTTATAGGAGTTGACTTTGAAAAAAACTCTAATATTTACAATTAGCAAAACAAACACAATCCTTTGCTATTTATATTACCTAGGTTTTGGTCCTGGCCAGAAGCAGATTTGGAAGCAGGACTCATAGTTCCTCCAGTGGGTTGTTCCAAAGATGAGGGACTTGAACTATATGAAATAGATCTCACCATAGGCGGATTGTTAATAACTAACAGAAAGAAAGAAAGCCGGAGTTAAGAAATTTGAAATCAAGAGCCAGGTGGATGTAGCATCAAAAAAACCTCACACGTATAAAAATACTTCCAGTATGAGGTAAGAATCTAAGCAACCATCAATATGGGTTTAGCAGAACTTTTAAAGTACAGGCAGTCCTCGGCTTACAACCATTGTTTAGTAACCATTCTAACTTAGGTTACTAACTTTTTCACACTTAGGCTTAATAACTTTAGAACTTTAGAATTAAGGTTAGCCAGTATTTTAGATCCCAGAGTCTAACTGCACTGGATACCTGCCAATGATGTGAGGCACTAAGACATATACGATAGGAACAGAAAAGAACTCAAAAGAGAAAGACTAAAGAGAAGAACAAGCTTGAGATGCCACAAAGAGAAAATTCCAAGCATTCTGAACATTCTAAGGTGGCAGCAACTTCTAGACAACTGAAACTGAAAGATTTATTCTAGCACAAAGGTATAGCACAAAAGTCTCCTTTTTCCCTTCCCCACGCTCACAATCATCACCAATAAATCTTATGCCCTACATGACTGGGAAAAGGGTGATATCTTTTCTTCTGAAGATGAAGTTTCCACAGGAGAAAGAGGAGAGGACATCTTTAAAACGACAAAAAAACTGAAACGTGGATGCAGATTTGGTTGCTAAGAACTGCCTACTAACTGCTAAAACAATTATTGCAATTTTTAACCAGCTATTAAATGTCAATCAGAAAGTAGACAAACTTAAAGCTATAATGGAAAATAATATAACTAAATCTGACATGAAGCCAGTCACCAATCCAGCTGCTCCAGAACTCTCTCAAAATACTCACATACGCACAAGTCCTCATATGTATGGAAATTGCCAAGGATAAGCTAGTTTTACAACGTCACAGGATTTTGCTGCAGGTGGCAATTAATCCTCTCAACAAAGTTAGGTGGGAAAATAAAAAAATAGTACTTTACTCCCTTTCACAACTGGTTCCCTGTAGAGTATATTCCAGCCGAACTTACTGAAATCTCCTGGCTCCATATGGCAAGGTCTTGAAAGAATAAAGCTAGCTTTTAGTCATTTAACACTCTCTTCAATGATCTTTAAACAGATATTTCTTAAGGGGCTTTCAAATTACACCTATATGTGTACAGCCTCTGTTAAACTTGGGGAGGAGAGCCAATCACATAAGGGAGGGCAGCAAGTCCCAGAGCTGATGAAATCAGCCAGCCAATACCTATACAGCAGAATGTTCCACCAACTCCAAGGTCAGACTCAGATAAGCACAAGAGGCATAATGCCCTTGATTTAATTAAAACAAAGATACTGACATCAGCCGACTCTATGGAAGATGAGGAAGAACTAGAACAGTTATTTGGCGACCTCCCTAGGAAAAGCAACAAACCATCATATATAAGCTTGAGGCAGTAAAATCAATGCTTCAGTCAGTGACTCTTACAAATGAGTCTTTCAGTACTCTACTACCCCCTAGCTACTCTTCTGCTGAAAAGCTGACTAGCTCATTTTCCAGTATCCCCACAAAACAAAACAAAAAAAGGAGCTTTAGCCCCAAATCACATTGTCAGCAGACAAACATCACAACAAAAGAAAACCAATTTGGCGAGGAACTTAATGGATCAAACAATTTACTTCGCCAAGTAGAGACCTCAAGGAAAATCCAAGTCATAAACCTTTTATTACATTTGAATACATCATGTTCTAATGTTCTCGTATCTGCGTCATCACCAGCAGTAGTGGGAATCGCAGATCCAGAGACACCTGTACCAGACCTGAGTCTGTGGAATACTGACCCTCATGATAAAGAAAAACAACAATTACAATCCAGGAAGAAGAAAGATGAACCTCAAAATAACTGTGTATATACCAGAGGTATTTGTTATCAATATTGATACTGATACTCCTCTGACATTTATAATAAAACTATTTCTTTAACACCCAATCTTAATAACCAACATCATGAAGTAACCTGTGTTTCCACTGTCCCTCAGGATCTACCTTTAGCAGTTGCCATTATTGGGAATTTAGATTGACCATTGTATGCTCCTAAATTCCTAACTATCTTCATGAAATGCCAACTCTTAAGACTTTGTGTTTACAAATTACATTGCTGATTTCTCTTATTCCTGCTTCAAAAAACTTGGCTTGACAATAATCTGTATGTAAATAGATACAAATCCTTTTCATTTTCACAAGTTGCTGGAGCAAGATAAGACAGATAGTGTGGCGGGTTAAGTACAGATAGTCCTCTATTTACAACAGCTTATTTAGTGACTATTCAAAGTTACAATGGCACTGAAAAAAGTGACTTATGACTGTTTTTCACACATGACCATTGCAGCATCCTCATGGTTATGTGATCAGAATTTGGATGCTTGGCAACTGACTCATATTTATGATGGTTGCAGAGACTTGGAGTCATGTGATCACCTTTTGCAAACTTCTGACAAGCAACGTCAATGGGAGAGCCAGATTCACTTAACAGCTGTGTTACTAACTTAACAACTATAGTATTAGTAGTTGGTAGTGTTGTTCCAACTGTGGTAGGAAATATCATAAAGTGGGCCAAAATTCACTTAATAATTGTCTCATTTAGCCATAGAAATATTGGATTCAGCTGTGATCATAAGTAGAGGACTACCGGTACAGTGTGTGCACAATTATTAGGCAAGTTGTATTTTGGAGGATTAATTTTATTATTGAACTACTACAGGACCCTTTGTCAATACAAATGTTAATAAACCTCATACCTGAATATTTAAGAAAGTAAAAGTGAGATTTTGGCTTTCTTAGGAGAATATGTGTACACAATTATTGGGCAACTATTAGGTGCAGAATTGTTATGCAACTAAATGAAAAACCAACATTTGCCAATCTCTCTCATTTATTTGTGTCTATTAAAGAGAGAATAATAAACAAACAACTCAAAATGTACAAATAAACATTTCTGACATTTAAAAAAAAATATCAGTGATCAATATAGCCACCCTTCTTTTCAATAACAGCCGTAAGACTTCCATTCATGGAGTCTGTCAGTGTCTTGATCTGTTGACAATCAACTTTTTGTGCAGCAGAAATCATCACTTCCCAGACACTGTTCAGAGCAGTATACTGTTTACTTAAATATCCCATTTAAGAAGGGCCCACAAGTTCTCAATAGTGTTTAGGTCAGTGAGGAAGGGGGCCATGTCATTATTCTTTCATCTTTAAGGCCTTTACTGACTAGCAACAGTGGAGTACTTTAATGCATGTGGAGCATTGTCCTGCATAAAAATCATGATCTTCTTGAAAGATGGAAACTTTTTCCTTGAAGAAAGTATTTTCTAAAAACTGGCAGTATGTCTGGGAGTTGATTTTGAGTTCATCTTCAACCCGAAAAGGTCCAACTAATAATACCAGCCCATACCAGTATCCTACATCCACCTTGCCAGTGTCTGAGTCGAAGTGAAGCTCTGTGCCTGTTACTGATCCAGCTACAGGCCCATCCATCTGGTCCATCAAGAGTCTCTCTCATCTCATCAGTCCATAAAACCTCTGAAAAATCAGTGTTCAGATATTTCTTGGACCAGTCTTCTTGTTTCAACTTATGTATCTTGTTCAGCCTTCCTTACCTTGGCCATATCTCTGAGCACTGAACACCTTGTACTTCTGGCACTTCAGGTAGGTTGCAGTTCTGCAATATGACAGCACTGGAGGATAATGGGTTTCTGGTAGCTTCACGTTTGATTCTTCTCAAATCTTTGGCAGTTAAGATCCGTCTTTTTTTCTCAACAAGTTTCTTTGACCCTCTTGATTATTTGCAACAAAACTTTTGATGTTCTGTGATCATGCCCCAATATCTTATCAATTTCAAGAGTGAGAGCTGCATCCCTCTGAAAGACTGCACAATTTTTGACTTTTCAGAGTCAGTTAAGTATCTTTTTTGGCCCATTTTGCCCGAGGAAAAGAAGCTGCCTAATAATTATGCATACCTTGATATAGTGTGTTTAATCTCCTTAGGTCACACCCTCCCTCATTACACAAATACCCATCACCTGATATGCTTATTATATTCACTAAGCATTCAAGTTTATACAACTTGGAGGTGGAAAATATGTATAAAAATAATATGGTTAAAATACTCACTGCCTAATAATTGTGCACACAGTCTCAATTAAGTCTCAATTAAGCTACGCCTAAATGTTATACAGCTAGATCCTATGAAGCATTATGCAATGTCTATGATGTTAACATTTAATAATGTTAAATTATTACTGTTTATCTTCTATCATCTCTAAAAAGATCCCAATTTAATAGTTTATGGTCCAAATTTGAAGCATAGGTAAGTATTCTCATATCAAAAAATACCCCATCTTATGTAATTGTTTTAGGTGACTTCAATGCATGAATTGGATTGAGTGATAAGGCACTTTTCACCCAGTTCCATCAAAACCTTTCTGAACCAGCTATAATGCCCCCTGTATTAACCCAACAATCCACAGATTTAAAGGAGGTTACAAGGAGTTGTGCCTTCTACAAACTAAAACCAAACTAATTCTACATTTATTGAATGGATCTATCAGTACCTGTGGTGAATTCTCCCATTGGGAGATTATACTCTGGTCTTACAGAACTTAATTATGTCTGAAGAAAAATTTTACTTAGCTAATCGGCCTGAAAGCAATCACTTCCCAGGTATGGCAATCATAAAAGCATTTAACAACTGTTTTACAGAAATAAGTTATTCCAATTTTGGAACTGAATTCAAAACTCTGAATGGTCTGTGCCAAATGGTCTTAACAACCTAGTATGTAAATCTCTCACCTGCTTCAATTTGAAGCAGTTCTGCATCTCCATTCTACTATAGTCAAAGAGAGGTTTGAGAACTCACTCATATAGACATTCTCCCAAATAGTGCAGTTATTCCAACTAGTACTTTCCGCTCCATTCTCAAGGAAGAGAGAAAAACAAGTAGGTAGGGTTTTTCTCTCTATAGCCCTGGTCTAGCATAGAATGTCTTGTGGCCAAGAGTAAACTGATCAGGGCAGTAGTGAAATCTGAACCGGTTTGCTACCGGTTCGCTGGCTGTGCACCACACCTGCTGCGTGCGCATGTGCAATGTGCACCAAATGTGTGCTGTGCGCGCATGCGTGCATGCACAGTACATGCCAAAAAGAGGCTTGGGAAGGTAAGTAGAAACAAGGGTGGGATCAGCTGTGGCATGTGATTTAGCTTTGCTAGAAATCAGGATTTCCTGCTTTCTAGCAAAGCTAAACCCCACGCCACAGCTGATCGTCGGAAATACTGGTTTGGAGGAACTGATAGCTTTTTTAAACTACCAGTTCGCCCAAACCGGTAGCTAACTACCAGTTCACCCAAACGGGTAGTTTTTTTAACCACCGGTTTGACTGAACCGGTAGGGGTTTTTTTTACTACCGGTTCACCCAAACTGGTAGTCTTTATCACTAACGGTTCGCCCGAACAGGAGCTAACTAGTAGCATTTCACCCCTGGATCAGGAAATCCAATTTATATAAAGACAATCCATCTGAGCATTCTATTCCAGATTATATGCTCCTGAAGATACAATGTGAACATCTTTTTTAAAAATAAGTTTTAAAAAAATCACTAGGACTTCCCAAGCCAGAAATTCCACTTTATTATTGCACTTGATAACTTCTCATTCAATTAAGAAATCTCTTCCATTCCTCACCTATTACCTGCATCAGTGTGGGAAAAATCACTTCAGAGCATTATATCTACAAAAAGAGCCCTCCAAATTTGATTTAGATCTCAAAACTTCCCAAATGGGCCTCTGTCACAAATGCTGAAATAAAGAAGCTTGTAAAACAGTTAAAGTCTGGTAAAGCCCCAGGCAACAACTTTATTACACCTGAAATATTGTGAAACAATATAGGCTGATGGACCCCTGTTCTTGCCTGCCTGCTTTATTTTTATTATTGATCATACTGCACAGATTCCTGAGGACTGGAGCTTAGCTATTATTGTGCCCATATACAAAAAGGGCACATGAGATTTGCTTGAAAATTACAGGTCTAGCAACTTGTTAAACAAAGCAAGCTATATGCTAGACACCTATATAACAAATTAGTTGATTGCACTGATTCAGAGCTGGCTGATAAGCAAGTAGGCTTTAGGTCTGGATACTCTTTATATGGACATGCCCTTATATTTCAACATCTGACTGAAAAATACACATCTAAAGCAGATTCTACACTGTATACTGGATTTGTTGATTTTAGGTCTACATTTAGTTCTCTGAGCAAGGCTCGGGACAAAACATCTGCATACCACCAGATTTAATAGATTAACAGAGTTGGAAGGGACCTTGTAGGTCATCTAGTCCAACTCCCCACCCAAGCAGCAGACCCTACACCATTTTTGACAAATGGCAGTCCAATCTCTTCTTGAAAGATTCAAGTGATGAAGCTCCCACAACTTCCAATGGCAAGCTGTTCTATTGGTTGATTGTTCTGTCAGAAAATTTCTCCTTATTCCCAAATCTCTCCTTGTTCAGTTTTATCCATTATTCCTTGTCTGGCTTTGGAAAATAGGTTGACCCCCTTTCTCTTTCTGGCAGCCCCTCAAATATTGGAACATTGTTATGTCTCCCCTGGTTCTTCTCTTCACTAAACTAGCCATGCTCAGTTCCTGTAATCGTTCTTCATATGTTTTAGCCTCTAGTCCCCTAATCGTCCTGGTTGCTCTTCTCTGCACTTTTTCTAGACTCTCAACATCTTTGATCAAAAATTGAATGCAGTACTCTGGTGGTCTTACTAAGGCTTTATATTAGTACCTCCCTTGATCTTGACTGTATCCCTCTGTTAATGCAGTTTAGGATTGCATTGGCTTTTTTGGCTGCCGCTGCATACTGCTGGCTCTATTTAGCTGGTTGTCCACTAAGACTCCAAGATCCCTCTCATAGTTACTG
>JANHFM010002169.1:4402-18667 GCA_032468115.1 Grayia smithii
GGATGCGTGATGGATGCTGGGCCCTCACCTGTTACTGGTGGGAAAGTCTTCCTGCTCCCTTTCGGGTGGTTGGTGTGTGTGTGATTGATTAAGCCGAGAGACCATTTCTTCGGCGGAAGTCAGTTGCCAGGATCCAACTCACACACCTTGCATATTAAGAGGGAAAAGCTGGCCTGGTTATTGCTTGTCCAGAGCACAAAACGAGGCACTTAATGTCTCTTCCTGCTTTTTCCAAGCAATAAGTAAAATGACACAGCAGTGTGTGCCTTTGTTTTTGTGGGTGTAGTGTGCACCATTGCAGCATAACGTTGTACTTTTCCTTTGGTTGTGCTTCAAAATAGATGGGGGGTGGGGGAGGGAAGGATCTCCTGCGTCTCTTGGACAGCACCTAGGAGCCTTTGGAAAGGCGGAGGGTCCCTTAGAGGCATGCTTTCAGCATGGTGGGTGTGACTAGTTGCAAAATATCCACATACCAGTAAACCAAAACAATGATATTCTGCACCCACCTGCTCTTTTAGTTTCTATCCAGGGCTCAAAACACAGTTCTGGAAAGACAGAGAATGCTTTGAAGGGAGGTGCCCGGCTTTAAACCACGCTTGCTCCTTGATCGTTTTCTAAATTAAAGGTATTTTTTAAAAATTAGCTTCCACGGTTCGGTGAGACGCAACAGTTTGTCAACCGGTCTGCTGCTGCTTCCTGGGGCCCCGTGGGGTTTATTGTCTTCCACGACACCAGTGGAAACATGTCTCCCGAGTGGAAGAAAAGGCTCAGATCATGGCATTTGACAGCATTCATACCGAAACGATATTTTCTATCTTTGGTACTGAACTAATTCTACAAGCCATAAGACAGGATTTGTTATGTGTCAGTGCTCTCTCTAATGGCGTCTTCGGAAGGAGGCAGCTCTCTGCTAGAGGAAATAATGAAGTAGAAAAAGACTGACAACTCGGCTGGACGAGTTGAAGGCCTGATGTGGCAGAGGAGAAGAAGGAGGAGGAGAAGAAGAAGGCCTGGCTCCTTGTCACTGCTACTGGTTGAGCTCGGAACACAGAGTTTTGTTTTTCAATATGGAGAGAAGAGTTTTCTGAGGATTTGGGACTTATCTGTGCTCTTGCTCAAATGGGATTGCCTTGAACCCGGATTGTCCCTGGGCTGCCATTTGTGTTCTGTGAAGATGCCACACCCAGCAGATGGGTGCAGAGTCTGGTGGCTCCTGAATTGCAACATGTGGAGACGCCTTTTCCTTCCTTGGTTCCGGAGAGTTCTGCTTCCAGGAGACATGAAACATTAAGGATGAGGCTGACGTGGTTTCATGCTGGATCAGTTTAATTTTAGCTCTCTTTTCCCTCCCGGTTTGGAGAAGCATTTCAAGCTTTTTAAGAAGCTGGAGAATCTTTGTCAGGCAGAAAATCAGCCAGGCTTGGTTGAAGGCCAGCTCCTATCAGAAAGACCATAGAAATTAGTGCACAAATTGGGATAATTAAGGTTAAACTGACATGGGGTGGTTATTCCAATATTTATTCTTGCATTATTATGTGCATTATTTATGGTTGTTGAATTTTGGTGTGAATATTAATGCTCGCCTTGAAATCTTATGATGGGAACTAAAAATAAAAATTGCAATAGCGTCCGTGCCTGTTTGGAAGTTCTAGTGAACTCATTAAGATCGATTCCCTCGGACGTGATGAGAATGTGGAGCTTCTTCACGTTTATCCAGGTCGAGTAGGGAAGGCAGTGTGGTTGGTTGGCAGAGAGAAAGACTTACTTCTCTGGTCATCACGTTGGAATTCCTGAGCAAGCCCAGCACCATATGGGTTCAAGGTCAGCCCGTCAATTGCCCTGCCCTGTGTCTGTCTGGGCCTCTGGACCATCTCAGAAGCCCTTCTTGGTTTCATTAGCTTCATTAAGTCCAACAGGTGCTTTTTCAAAAGACAGCTGGACTTTGTTTTCCCTTGAAGGTTTCTCATCCAAGAAGCTGAAGAACTGAAGAAGCTTCTTGGATGAGAAGCAAAACGACTTCAAGGAAAAACAAAGACCAGTTGCCTTTTGAAAAAACACCTTTGGGACAACGATGACTTGGATGACTGAGAATCTCCATGGAGATTTGGCTTCCCTAAGATTTATAACCAGGCATGTGAGTTGGAATTCTGACCCACCTGGAGGAATTGTGAGGGTTGCTTGTCCTGCTCATGTCTATTTTGAGGCATTGGTGCTGTGCCCCACACCCTCCCTCAACATGCGCCTGAGCTTTGCATAGGCATGTGGCTGAGGAGCTCTGGCAAGGTGGAACCACCTACAAAGCTCCCTTGATGCAACTTCCCTTTTGAGTCGTGTAGGCCATTAGTGAAAATAGGAAAAGGTAGTTTCTCCTCCTCCTCCTCCTCCTCCTCCTCCTCCTCCTCCTCCATCATCGTGGTCACATTGTGGTAATTACCTGCCATCCCGATTGTAGAGTGCCTTCAACAAAAACCATCCTGATCGATCTTGTTTTTAAGTTAGAAATTACCGCAGTGAGTCAGTCATGCCTCTACCTGCGGACAAGCACTTTCGCCCTTCCAGTGGTTGTCTTAATTATAGCCTTAACTTCGAACCGGGCATCAAATGCCCTTCCTTCTTCATGCAGGTGTTGGTTCCTTTTTCTTCTAACAGGAGTGAAGGTCGGGGATGGTGCTGGGAGGTGCTGATGGGGACTCTTTTGCCCTGGCAGAGCTTGTGGTGCTCCAGGAGAGATTGGGCTGAGTCTGGAGGTGCTTCTGCTCCATGGAATTCGTTCCCTGGGCTGGTCTTCTGCAGAAATAGTTGGTCTCTTGCCAGTGCCTCCGTTGGGTGATGAAACAGAATATCAAAGGGTGTGTCAAAATTAATAACTTCTTAAGCCTTCATATGAGAGAGGATTTCTTTTAGAGTTTATAAGAGACTGTTTTTAACAGTGAAGGTTTGAAAATCCTTGATTTAGTGTCTGAGATTAATCCCACAGTAGGATGGGACCTGGGCTTGTGAAGATAACTTTCCCTGCATTATTGCCTATGAATCTTTTTTTTCTGGTCTCCCAGTGTTAGTTCAGGCCCAACCGGCTTTGTAATTATTTCCTCCCATGAGGGTGCTTCCAGATGGATGGTTTCCAGGCATCCTGACAGTTTTTAGGCCAACACTCTTGCTTCTGAGTGGGACAGAACATCTAGGATACCTCCTCATTTCATGAATGAAGCAAGATAAGGCCATTGTGGGAGCCTCACCCGGAAGGCCCTTGTGTCAACCTCCGCACTGCTGTTTAACCGGAGAATTAAATGTAATGAAGGACAATAGCTTGGTGTGGTTTCCAAGCAAATCAGCAATACATTGGTATACTAGCAAGTGTTTACCTGAGGCCCAGGTGCACATCTCATGTCAATGTGATGATCCATATGACAAAAAGGACATGGCAGCAGCTGGGTCCTCTGAAGAAATCGAACAAGGGTCAGATGCAAAACAAATAGATGAAGGAACAGCAGAGTAGCCAAGAGGAGGAGAAGGCTAAGGAGGAGGGTTGGGTGGAGTTGATGAGATCCTCAGAAGAATTCATGGCTGGCGGAAGCGGGGATGTTTTGCAAGGACAGAAAAGGGGTGGTGGGGGAGGGGTGGGGAATATTCTTGATAGTCATTTTTATTCTGGTCATTGACCAGCAAAAGCACTGGGTAGACCTTGTTTTTACTACGGCTCCTTGCCTTGATCTTACCTGAAGGCTTTGATTTCTTTCCTTTAGTGTTTCTTACTCTTTCTCTGGGCCAAAGGGGAGCCATGCCTTGAGTCTGTATTGCAACTTCCTTAAATGCCTTACTTTTGGTTCAGCTTTTGTGTGAGAGGAAGCCTCCTTTGTGGTCACCAATCTCAACAATTTACATTGCTATTTTCACTTAAAACTTGGAAAATCTGCCGCTCCTTTTACAGGAAGAGCGTAGAAATAGTAGGCCCATGAACTATGATGAGTGATATTTTAAGTCCATTTTATTCCAACCCCGCTTCCTTACTTTCATTTTCTGCTGGACTAAATTGTTGTCTGGCTGTTCCAAAATGAAATGTTTTAAGACTTGTTGGCTGTTCTTTTTTCTTGGAAATGGCAGAATTGCAGTTGGAAGCAGGGCAGCCATACAAAGAGTGATTGGTGGGGAGGGAGTTTGGTCACCCGGGAGCTTCCCTTTCCTTTATTACAACGCCTGATTATATCCTTTTGGAATGCAAATTAAAAGATGGAACCCACCGGCAGCAAATCTGTGCTGGCCAGCTGGATGTTGGTGTAGCTTCCAAAGTTGTATTTAAGAATACCCGGGCTTTTGTTGGCAATATCCTTACGGAGGTTGAAGCCCTTCTTGTTAATCTTTTGTTGTGAGATCGTCCAAAATGAACCTTAGAATGAAAGATTGTGGTGAACTCCAGAGCATTCTGGGCTTCCCAGCAGATCTACATTGGATCTCTGTGCCATCCTGGGGTTGGTCTGGTGGCATCTAGAAGCCATTTCTCCAAACTCAAAACAGTTTGAAATGCCCAACCAAGGAGGGTGTCGGATCAAAGTTTACATGCTCATCCTTTGCGTGAGAACTTTCTCATGCTGAGTGTCCCCCACAACACTGATTGGCACACAATTCGGACCTCTATATTCTTTTTCCTGTCACTTACCTGGAGTCCTGATTGCCTTTGTAAGAAGCGATGGGTTATATCAGGGCGTGTGTATTTGCCCGGGGGGGGGGCAGGGCAGGGGGAAGAGAACTCTCTGGTCGGGATCATGCTACACCCAGTGAAAATGATTTAACTCACTTAGGGACCTGCACCCTCCAAATGATCCTCTGCTTGGTGGGATGCTTGGAGCTGCTTGGAGCGCTCCAACAAGCCACGGAATGCTGGAATTAAGGGGAAATTAAGGAAACATTTTCCAGTGTTTCTTGTTTTTCTCCCCGAATGTAATTTATTTCTGGTTTTTAAAAATCCAACCTCAGTCCCAATCTGAATTTTCTCCAGTAGATAGACTTGATGGAAGGCCAAGAGTGTTGAGATTGGCTCTTCCTCTGAGGTCCCAGAGGTTGGGAGGTTTCTAAAAAAAAAAAAACCCATTGGGATGTGAGCCACAGAGTCCTTGCCTTAAATATTGAATTTGGGCCTGTTGTTTGAAAGCATCTTGTTTCGATGGATGTTCGGGAGATTCCTGACAAAACCCAGAAAAGCAACGGTGGTTATTATCACACACAGGTCCCTTCCTACGGTTCATGGCCCCCCCTGCATGGAGGAGCTTGGGGGAAATTTACCTTCGCTGGGCTTGAAAGCAGCTGCTTCTCCCTGTTCAGAAACAGAAATATGAGCCGGTGTCGACCATCTCAAAAGATACATCAGAGTTATCGGATTAAGCATGAGAAACTGCCTGTTTTTGCAATTCTGTCTTGTAAATGAGCTTGCGATGCAGCTCCGTTGCCTTGTGAGGACACTTTAAAATATTTGCTCTATTAATCTCCGAAGTTGCTTTCTGTTAGCGGTTATAAGGCTTTGTCTGAAAAATTGAGTGGAAAATAAATTGTCCTCAAACGGTTGCTATTTTTTTTTTAATATACCTCTAAGGTGAAAAGGTTACAGATGGACCCACTTAGATAAAAATCCCATTCCAGGAGAGAATCTTCGGGCGTTGCAATTTATGGACTCTCTTAGTTGCTGTAACACATTGGGGGGCCAGGCTTTCCAACTCCTTCAAGTATTGCAGGTAGTCCTCAACTTCTGACCATTCATTTAACGACCGAAGTTATGATGGCCCTGGAAAAAGTGGCTTATGACCAGTCCTTGCACCTACAACTTCTGCAGCCACCCTGCAGTAGAGGGATCAAAATTTGGACATTTGGCAACTGACCTGCAGTATCCCAGGGTCACTCGGTCACCGTTTGAGGCTTTATCCAGGGGGTGGTCAGTGGGAGAAGCTGGGCTTGCTTCACACTGCATGATTTGCTTAATGGCCATGCCAAAAACGGTCATAAAATTGACTGCAACTCAACTTGCGTGTTGGCCCCAATCAGCGGTCATCATGGAAAGGTGCCAGGCGTTGGGCTCGTGCCATAGAAGATGCCCGAATAAAACCAGCAACATGGCTGGCTTTGTGCATTGAGTGACAGGGTGGCATGTTGGTGCCCGTCTGGGGAGGCTTTGTGGGAAACGAAGGGCTTTTCTACTTAAGGGCATAATTGCAACAATTGTGTGCCTCCTTTGTGGTGCACACATTGTCATTTTGACCTCATTACGGCCTGCTGTTGACTCGTAGGTCTCCTTGGTAACATTTTCGAATTCCGGCATTATCTCTGTTTGTAAGCTTTGGTGAACTAGATGGTCCTCCTGGGGTTTTAAGAACAATGTTCTCCTTTTGCATCCATGCTTCTGCGCCTGGACTCTTGCCATCTCATGCCAGCTGAACTCCTGGCTGCTCATCATTGGGCTCAATCAAGTGTTGAAGTTGTGGGGAAGGAATTTTATTCCAGTTTGTACCCATGAAAGGTGGATGCCAAAGGCTGGCCTGGCTGAGGGATTAAATCGGTTTGCAGAGCAATCCTGCCTGGTCTCAGGTTCCGGATGTTGTTCTTCCTCTCAAATTCCCTTGGCAGTGTGGACGGTTTTGCTTCCAGATGAACTCAAGGGAGCAGACCACCAGACATGGCCGGTGGTTGGTGTTGATCATGTTTCTTTGTATGTGTTTATGGCACTCTTTCTGCTAGAATTGAATTTCTTGGATCTCAGCCTCTTAACATAACTTGGGAAAATAGCTGAACAACTGCTAGATAGGACTGAGGGAGAGAAGCTCTTGTCTTCTTGCAGGCATTTCATAGCTTCTCCATTCTTGAATGTCTTCTGCTTATTTGAGCTCCCCGTTTCCCCTGGAGCCGACTGGCTGTCAGCAGTTGTCTTAATCTTGCAGTTGCACAGTTAGTCATCTTGGGTTCCACATCTGTATTTCTCTTAAAGTCTTGCAGAGCTCACCCAGACCGTTCTGTTTTTTAGAGAAGACTGGATTTTTCTGCAGCTTTCCTGAAGCACCAAGAGATGTCCCATGCTACTTCTAGATCAATATCCCCGTTGAATTTGTGCCAAAGTAGCAGGATGAATCACAGAGGCCCATGAAACGCTTATCAGGAGGCACCGTTTTGAGCAAGGCTTCCTTTGCGGAGTTTGTGGCCGATAAATTGACAAGAAGCAGAGCAAATCAAGCTGGTTAGAAGGGATAGTTGCTCCATAGCAGAGCCCACCGTTTTGCAGAGATGCTTCCCACTGCCTCTCTAGGTAGCTTTCCCTTCTGCTTTGCCTCTTCCAAGCTCTGGAGAAAGGAAGAAAGCTACAGAATCAAGTTCAGAGCACAGAAACTGCCTTCCATATTTGAAGCAATCAGTTTTGGTGAAGGTTAAGGGCCTCGGATACCCTTGGTGGAATGGAGAAAAGTGGAGCTTATTCTTAGTCACGACAACATGTCCCACGCTGGGGTGGGCAGAAACATTGCTGCTCTGTTTACGCACATGCCGCCCACCTCTAGGGTGTGTGTGTGTGTGTGTGTGTGTGTGTGTGTGTGTGTAGTTAAACCTTTTGTGGGTCTCCCCCAGCCAGTATTACTTAATCGTTCTTTTCAGCTTTTCCTCTTCCAGCCTTTTGGTGCCAGCTGCTTTTCTGTGAAAAAGCAGGAAGGTAAAACCTATGAAATACAGGCCCACCCAAAATGCAGCACTTTGCAGAATAATGGCCTTAATGGTGGCAAGGAAGCTTTTGTCTTCAGAATGGCTCTTTTTCCAACTCAGAACTCCATCCCTTGTTCCCTTGGAGTGGCTGATTCTTTTTGGTTACTGAGATGGAAATAAGTAAAGTGGACATGCTGTTTTCCGGTTAAAATGCTGGCAGCTGTGTGTGTGTGTGTGTGTGTGTGTGTGTGTGTGTGTGTGTGTGTGAAGGTTGGATGCCAGCTTTTATTGGAAAAACTCAGCATTTAATCCCTGCATTTTAAGTAAGAAAAATAATTGTTTGGATTGGCCAGGTTTGGGGGAAAGGAAAACTATTTTGTACACCTGTTTTAACACTAACATATAGAATGCTGCAGGAACACAGTTCATAGTTAGAAAGCCAAGCTGGAAAGTTCTCCAGGCCTGTGAAGGAGTTCAGTGTCCAGTTTGCCTGGGGGGGAGAGGGAGTTTAAATTGCACTCTTGGTCAGATGGGACCGGGTGACCATTCAAACAGACTGGATCCTCTGAAGGGAAGCAGAACAACTGGGACCAGTTCAGCTGCAACTGGCCTTTTCTCTCCTTGTTGCCCTGCTTTTGAAGCAGGCTATCCAAGGAAACCCAGCATTGTCCTTCAGTATCTACTTGTCGGGAGTAGATTCTGGAATTAAATTGATTTGTGATACTTGGCTCCATAGTGAAGGTCTGTTTCCTCCTAATATTTCTCCCCATTGAGAGAAAAGAAAACAAGTTTTAATGCAGAAGCACCCATCCAGAATGTTTCCACTTCACCTGCAGGAAAGAGCAGGTAGAAGATGTCAAATCTTGTCCCTGGGGCTGGAAGATGATCAGAGGGAGGAGGAGTGTGCTTGGGTTGGGTCATTGCCACCCAGCTCGTAGGTCCTGGATCTTGCCATGGACCGCCTCTCCTTTTCAACCCAGGCCGCCTGTCTTGGCGACACAACTCCATCTGGACCGTTGGAGACAACTCAAGGTAGTGACAGGCAGAGGCAAGAGATGAGTTGAGGAGACATTTCCTATAGAAAACGAGCCATTATAGAAGAAAAGATCAGCTCTAGGAGAGAAGAAAGAAGACTCGGATCAGAGTTGGTGCAAGAGACCTTCTGTGGAAGGGCCTTTAGACCAAAGGGACTCCTTGTGTACCTGACTGACACCGATTCATCATCCAGTCCCTTTGGGAGACCCTTCATGGGTGACCATCTGCCCCTCTTCTGGCATCCTAAGGTCCCTGCACCAAGAGACTGAGTCTCTGGATCAGGGGTGGGTTCTACTTACCTTTACTACCAGTTTGCAATGGGAGCAGCTCACCACTGCTTTGGATGCCCAGTGTAGGCATATGGTGCTCCCCACCCCTTCATCCCTTAGTTCCTTTCACTGGGGCATCAATAGTTTTGAAGAGCTGCCATTGCTGAAAGAAGGCCCCACAGTCCGGCTCACAGAAATTGTGTTGAGTTCATTGCTTCCTATCAGCCCGCAGAAAATCAGGGCTCCCTCCTGGCTTTAAC
Organism: Grayia smithii; assembly: GCA_032468115.1. NCBI lineage: Eukaryota > Metazoa > Chordata > Lepidosauria > Squamata > Grayiidae > Grayia > Grayia smithii. The sequence goes on from JANHFM010002169.1 coordinate 13,635, forward strand.
CTCACAAGGGCTGGGCAGTCGTAAGTGCAGCAGGTGGAATAATTCTAGCCAGGCATCCAAATAGCGCTGAGTGCTGAAGGGCATAAAAACAGCTGGATGCCAAGGACGCTTTTCCATGTTGTAGGATCTGAAACCTCATGTGGGGATGAACGTCACAAGGAACATCTCTGAGAACAGGAAGGGAGTCTGCATCGGTTTAAGTGGGAGGAACAGATGGTGAAGGGATGAAGCTGAGTGCTCGTTTTTGGCCTTCATATTAAAAATGGCGGGAGAAGTTACTACTTCAGTACTTCACTCGGAGCTTAGGGGTGAAATCCTTGCCATAAATGGGGATTAGCAATGCCTTCACCTGAATCTGCCTCAGAGATATAAGATGGCTCAGATCTGCTTATAGAGTATTAAAATAATTTATGGTTTGGGGCACTTGGAAAAAAAAAGTAATATCACGAAAGGCTGCACGGAACAGGTTAGAATGTCCCAGCAACTTGGATCATTCTGCTTGGCCAGGCTCCATTTGCCAGAACGTCTCTCCAGAGTTTGACCTCGTTTGAGACATGACGCAGCTGCTCCTCTGGAACTTGGGGATCCTTTGTCACAGGTGATGGCTGTACAGGGTGGTTGTCGGTGTAGTATGTGCTCCAACTGAGCTCCTGGTGGTTGCCTGTCTTTCTTGGTGTTGTTTTCTTGTGTTGCCTCTTAGGAGGTTTTGGAGGGGGAAGAAAGACATTTCAGGGTAGCTCTTGGGTTTCCCAGTGGTCTCCTGTCCAAGGAAGGATCAGGCTGAACGATGCTTCACTTCTTTGGAGATCACCCAAGATCTGCCAGGATCTATAAGGGCTTTCACTGAACAACCCCAAAGCTAGATCATCCTGGATTCATGGGATTTTTGCAGCATTGGTTTTACATGATTGGGTGAGCCTCTCAAGCCCGAATGAAAGCACTGCAGAGTAACCTGCAATAAGGCTTATTTCAAATGTTTGATGAAGAATTCACGTGCTAATTTTGATTATTCTTTATTATGACAAGGCCCTTGCCTGTTTGCTTGTCTGTTAACGGTTTGTCTTGTTCTCTTCTTGGATAATTTTCCTAACAGTGACATATTTCATCCACCTTTGCGTGAATATTGCAAGAGGTGTGCTTGCTACTCCAGAAAGAATTAATTACAATGGAGAGGTTAAAAAGTTGCCCCTGCTATCTGCGGAGAATAATGGTGTAAGCAGCCTCTGTCTGAATGAATCGCACCAAAGTGGTGTGAGGTGGGCTTACGTTGGGAAGAGCCCAGCAGCGGCTGAGCAGTGGAGGGTTTGGGTTTGGGGCCACCGAGGGCCAGGAATAGTAGAGAAGCGGCTATTTGCTTCATGACACGGAAAAGCCAGTTTCACACGACTGGGAGGAAAAAAAAGGAAAGCTCTACATTTAAAGTATATGCATTCTTAAGATTGTTCAGCTCAAATACTTTGGCCACCTAATGAGAAGAAAGGACTCCCTGGAGAAGAGCCGAACGCTGGGAACGACGGAGGGCAAAAGAAGAAGAAGGGGACGGCAGAGAAGGAGGTGGCTGGATGGAGTCATTGAAGCAGTGGACGTGAGCTTAAATGGACTCCAGAGGATGGTAGAGGACAGGAAGGCCTGGAGGAATGTTGTCCATGGGGTCGCGATGGGTCAGACACGACTTCGCAACTCACAACAACAACAACAATGAATTTATACAATCTCCATATAAAGATAGATGCTAATGGGCCTCATCTGAATGAATTCCACAGCTTAATGACATGCTGGATGAATACATAGTTGCAACTTACATCAACTCATGTAATCGCATGTGACAGTGATGGCTAACATTTTCCGGACCGACTGCCCAAAGTGTGAGCGTGCAAATGTACGCATGTGCACCCAAACCCCCAAAATGCAATGCGCGTGCAGCCCGTGTGCCCCAACCCCCGTGCATGCACCCCCTGCATGTGCTCCACACGCACCCCACCCCCTGCACGCAAACCATCTCCCGTGCATGCACGGCAGAGATCCAAAGACCAGCTGGCTGGCAGGAGGCGCGCATGTATGCGCAGCGAAGCTGAACTGGGGTGACGGCTCGCGTGCCCACAGAGAGGGTGCTGTGTGCCACCTCTAGCACGCGTGCCATAGGTTCGCCATCACGGGCATATGATAAAGACTTTGAGACACATGTAAAGGAATGCCGCCTTGGGAACCGTTAGATAAGAGAGGGCATAGTCCACAGCTACATAACAGATGGAAAAAGATGCTCTAAAAGGACCCTCCCTAGCTTCTCAGACTGTAAAGGACACACTCTTCTTTCACACTTGCAAGATAGCAATAGCACTTAGACTTATATACCGCTTGACACTGCTTTTACAGCACTCTCTAAGCGGTTTACAGAGTCAGCCGATTGCCCTGAACAATCTGGGTCCTCATTTTACCCACCTCGGAAGGATGGAAAGCTGAGTCAACCTTGAGACTGGTGAGATTCGATCTGCCAAATTGCAGGCAGCCAGCCAGCAGTCAGCAGAAGTAGGCTGCAGTACTGCATTCTAACCACTCTGCCATCGCAACTCATAGATTCTGTTAATGTATCCTTACAGGCTCTGTTCGAGACCCCAGCATCACATGATGGTATGAGCTCCCATTCGCTTGCCTCAGCCCCTGCTCGAAAGCATGCAAATGCGAGTAGATAAATAGGTACCACTTGGATTGGAAGGTAACAGTGTTCTGTATGCTTCGGCGTACAGTCATGCCGGCCACATGACCATGGAAAGATCTTCAGACAATGCTGGCTCCCTCAGCTAGGAAATGGAGATGAGCATCACCCCCTAGAACAGAGGTGTCAAACTCGATTTCATTGAGGGCCGTATCAGGGTTGTGTTTGACCTCAGGGGGCCGGGGTGGGCGTGGCTATGGCCAGCTTGATGTCACTCATGTTCGGGGCGCCTGTAGTGGCCTGAACACTTTACTAGCGAAAACGGCTATGATGGCCTCTTACAACCCTCTGCCAGTGAAAATGGAGATCGGGAAGGCTGCACACGGCCCTCGTGAGCTCCGTTTTTGCTGGCAGAGGCACCACAGGCGTGTGTCTGGCAGAGGCACCACAGTTTGTGTGTCCAGGGCAGTCCTGCGGGCCAGATCCAAATATCCTGTGGGCTAGATTTGGCCCATGGGCCTTGAGTTTGACACCCCTACCCTAGAATCAGACACGACTGGACAGGAGAAATTTTTACTTTTACAGCATCGCTACCAGAGTGCTATAAGCACAGCAAAAAAAAAACACCTTTCAAACTAGTTGGATGTTTGTAACCTTTCAAGACAGACCAGCCTAGGAAGTCAAAAGACATATGGCCCAATATTATTTATATTGTAAAGTTAAAGCAACAGAATCTTGTAAGACTGAATTGCCTGTCCCCTCCCTTGCTTTTATCTTCATGAAAGGCTCTTTGTGAATCTGGGGGAAAAGACTTGTGGAAAGCATCAATACATTGTGAAACACTGCTGTCGGATCAGCCAAGATAATTTGCAAACCAAGTATAAAATAACATTTTTTTTAAAAATCTGATGGGAAAAGCTTAAAATTCCGTATGAAGAACGAATGGGACACACAGCCCTTAAGGTATTTTTGGTTCAGCAGCTGAGCGCAGATCAATTTGTCAAGTTAACACTATTTTATAGACCTATAGATAATTGTGTACGTCCTGTGTCTCCCTCGAGGCCTGTAAAACCCATTTACTGATGAGTATATACAGCCTGCTTAAAACAAATAGATTTCAAACATAACCCCAAAGCAAGTTTCCTGCATACAACGCCACCTGGATTTATTTCAGGCCAAAGACTGTGGATGCTATTTTTTCCCCCTACTTTTATTTCTGTACAAGTTGTACTCAAAATATGAAACTAGAGCATACAGACATATACAAGCACCAGGTGGCTTGTTCTGATCCTCCCTGAAAAAGGATAATTTCCATGCCAGTGAAAGTTGAACTCCAGGCTCAGTTGAACACACAGAGCTTAATTTGAGCAGGGAAAGGAAAGGAAAACACACACACACACACATACACACACACACACACACACAAAACTGAAAAGGTGGAAGCCCTGCAATGCATCTTAGTGGATCTCTTCTGACATGTCAGGCGAGAATTTTCCCAAATACACAAGGGCAGTGTTGTAAATTTTGATTTTGGAGGGCTGTGGAATTCTTTATGATGCCACCGAGAGTTGGCACTGATGCCCAGGCTGATACCACACTGCTTGGTTTGACGGAGCAAGGAAACTGAATGCAAAACATAGCTTCATTGTGAGCCTGGATTGTTTAAATATATCTCATGAAGGTGGCACAGAGCTTTTACAGATGAGAAAATGGGCTCAAAACGAGGGTAATGATCTGTAAAATCTCAGGAGCCTGAGGGCAGGTGGAATAAAATGTCAGGTGGTGAAGGATGCATTTTAAGGGTCTGTGTGAACCCATGCTGGCTGTATTCACAATCCGAAGAAAGAGAATAGCCAAACTGGCAGATTAAATAAGGCACAAAGAAAAAAGAAAAAAAGGAAGCATATAATAGCAATAGCACTTAGACTTATATACTGCTTCATAGTGCTTTACAGCCCTCTCTCTAAGCGCTTTATAAAGCCAGCATATTGCCCCTCAACAATCGAGGTTCTCCTTTTACCCACCTCAGAAGAATGGAAGTCAACCTTCAGCCGGTCAGGATCGAACTCCTGGCTGTGGGCAGAGTTTAGCCTGCAATACAGGTAGTCCTCAACTTACGACCACGATTGAGCCCAAAATTTACGTTGCTAAGTGAGGAATTTCTTAAGGGAGATTTGACCCCATTTTACAACCTTCTAAAGATCTGGCCGCCTAAAGAGCAGTCAGGGTCAGCTTCCTTTAGACAGCTAATAACAGTAGGACACAAATGCTTCCTAAACTACGATTAAGTCCCAGAATAATAAAAACTCACAGGCACCTCCATCCATGTAGAGCAGGCGTGTCAAACTCAATTTCATCGAGGGCCATATCAGGGTTGGGT
>JANHFM010002169.1:131831-143156 GCA_032468115.1 Grayia smithii
AGAAAAAGAGAGAGAGAGAAAGAGAGAGAAAGAAAGAGAGAGAGACGGAGAGATGGAGAGAGGGAGAGAAAGAAAGAGAGAGAGAAAGAAAGAAAGAGAGAGATGGAGAGAGAGAAAGAAAGAGAGAGTGAGTGAGAGAGAGAATGAGAGAGAGAGAAAGAGACAGGGAGACAGAGAAAGAGAGAGAAAGAAAGGGAGAGAGGGAGAGAGAGAAAGAAAGAGAGAGACAGAGACAGAGAGATGGAGAGAGGGAGAGAGAGAAAGAAAGAGAGAGAGAAAGAAAGAAAGAAAGAGTGAGAGAGATGGAGAGAGAAAGAAAGAGAGAGAGTGAGAGAGAGAGAATGAGAGAGAGAGAGAAAGAGACAGGGAGACAGAGAAAGAGAGAGAGAGAAAGAAAGGGAGAGAGGGAGAGAGAAAGAAAGAGTGAGTGAGAGAGAGAGATGGAGAGAAAGAAAGAGAGAGAGTGAGTGAGTGAGAGAGAGAGAATGAGAGAGAGAGGGAGGGAGAGAGAGACCTGCTCTCTTTGTGAGGGAAAGGTCAGGTTAGTGAGGCTTTCTGAGCAGGGAGCCCCTCTTTGCTGGGAATGAGAATGAGTATCTGATTTTCTTTCTCTCCTGACCTTTAAAGATGCTGCTTTTAGATTGATAAGCAGGTTGGTGCTTTTAGTAACTGAATCCAAATTTTATTTCATGCATTAGTCTTTTTTGTATCTTTTCAACCGCAAGCTGATATTGCTTGCAGAAAAAGATTTCTCTTTTGGCAAAACTCTGGAGGAAAAAATACAATGATTAGCTTATCTGTTGCAGGAGGAAAGGAGGAGGAGGAAATATTGGAGCCTACTGTAAGTTAAATTATGGGTGGAAAAAAATGTGCCTGGTGCTAATCTCCTCTTTAGAGCAATTACAGTACTCGGAACAGCTCTTCAGGTATTTGCATTCAGGTCTCCTTGTCCCCCTCCCCCCACTTCAACCTGTACAACAAAATTGTTATTTCCCCATTTATTTTATCAGTGGATCAGGATTGGCAGGTGGCACAGCAGAGAACGTTGTCCTTGCTTAAATATAAGGAGAGGAGCTAAAAGAGGACCAGGCAGGACTTACATTTTTCCGAAAACTCAGCAATCTTAGAACCTCAGGTGCTTCTTTCATAATCAAGAGTGGCCTTCCTCACCAGTAGCCCAACCCGCTCTTCATCATCTAGCTGCACGTCCAAAATCGGGCCAAGGGTCTAAACCTTTTGCTGAAGGCTGCTTCATCTTGACCAATTGGAAATGGAGAGGCCGTGTAGCTGGGCCTTTCCTTACTCATTCTGTGATGGAGATTATAGAACGATTCTTGGGCATTGGCAAAAGCAGTTCAATTAGAACGAGTTTTTCAGTTAAACGGACTGCACGGAATTGGAGGCTGTCCCTGAAAGAGATGCTTTGATTTTCACCATCCATTTAGCCTCCTCTTCATCATCCGAGAGCTGGCTGTCAATGGTGCAGACACCTTCCCGGCTTCCGGCTTCTTTCATCCCTCCAGCCCAGAGATGGGAAAGTGACAACTGTGAATAGAGCCAGTCTGGTCCCCCCTTACTATAAAGACCCCTGGTTTGGGCCCTTGAGGGAAGGCTGGCACACAGAAGGGACCGCTGAATTGTGTGGCAAACAATTCGGATTCCAGCTTCCTTTTCCCAGTGGTGAGGTGTGTTTCCTCTTTGTGCCACTTCTGATCTACAGTCCTCAGCACCAAGAATTGATGCTTTAAAATGGAAGTATGACAACATGAACCAAATCCAGAGAAGGATTTAGAACATAAGCAGGTGGGTGAAGTGGCAGGAAGCTACATCCTAGAAGGAAAGAGACCTAGCGAGGTTGCCCCTGGAGAAGAGAAGGCAAGTCAAGATCCTACCTTCAAGGTTGGGTGTTTTGTAGCTGGGCCCAAGGTAGAGTGAGCTCATGTTCCCTGGGCCACAGTAGGCAGACCAAAAGCTCACGAAAGAAAATGGCAGGAATAGATTTTGGCCTAACATGACAGGAAATTGGCTCTTCCAGAAAGAGGTGGACAATGAGGAACCAACTGGCTCCAGAGGTGGTTTGCTTCCTTCCCTTTTGGGGTGTCTGAACAGGGATGTGGGATACAGGGCTGATCAGGGATTCCACTCGGGTGTTTATTCTCCTGTGATCCTTCCTATTAGTCCAGGCAATGAGAAGGTCCAGGCATGGATTTTCCATTAGAGTGAAATTCTACAAAGGAATTATTAGCTCGTGCATCAGCAGTGAGGAAAAAAGAATAATAAATGCTTAATAATATCCCTGCAGGATGGATCGATGGAGTAGAAATATGTCAACATGTCAAATAATGGGTCAGCCATGGCTTGGCTTTTGAGGGTGAGATGCACCAGTACAGCAAGGCCACCTAGAGGGTCCCAAATGGTCTTTCCCATTGAGCCATTGAACGAATGAGGTCCAGTCTTTGGGCGATTCCTGTCAAGGGGGCTGAAAACGGCCAGTGGCCCCTGTTTCTCTCTTGGCTGCTTTTCCTGGGCTTGATGCTCCGATCCACAGATCGGGAGAGCATCTGAAACGCCAGTTGTCAAGAGTGTTGCTGCCCAAGATTTAGCCCAAGAGCCACAATATTGACAGGGAAATCTCTAATGAGTGAAAAATGATGAAACTGAGGAAAAATCAGGCTCTGTCAACAAACATGCATTTATTATCTTTATTGGGAAGCTGAGATGCTGAACAGCCATTTCACTTTGGCCGCTTCAGTGGCGGTGTTTTTTCATTAGGCAGAACACCAATCTTTGGCTTTGTTCCTGGGTTGTTGTGTAACATTTGTTCCAAGATCATGTGTAGGAGGATTTAATCTAGGAAAACCATCTCATTAAGAGCTGCTGCTCTTGTTCTTCCTTCCTTCTTGCTCGAACTCGGACTTTTCCTGGTTCTCTTCCTTGCTCCTTGCCTAGCAGGGCAGCTACGGGGCAGGGGAGTTCGAGGTGTCTGGCCTGGAAGTCCACATCTCCTCCTTCCTGGGCAGCCTCAGCCTTCTGCAGCTTTCCTTAGCCATCTGTGGCCACTGATAATCCACCAAGCAAGCCTCTCAGAGCTCTTGGTCATTGTATGGGTTGGTTAAGGTTACAGTTAAGGTTCAGACAGAAGCTTCCCCCCAGATCCTGGCTAGCACTGATAAGGTTATCTAGTTGGGTAATGAAATGTCTGCAAGAAAACAACCAAGCTCAGAGGGCATCAAGCACCCCACAGGCTCTCTTAAGTTTACTTGAGAAACTAAAAGTAAGGAGTCAATGCCTGGACCATTTTCTCCCCCATGTTTAATGCCAAGGGGAGGAGGCCCCTTTCCCGTGAAGCAGCACAAACTCTATGGGCCTTGGAGAACCTCTAAATCTTTATCCATGGGAGCAACCTGTCTTGCTCTGCTGGTTCATCTTCCCCAGCCGTCACTCTCCTGCCCCTTTCCCTTGCCTAGAGGATGCCATGCTGCCTCAGAAGCACTGCCCACTGTGGGGGGTGGAAAGGAGCTGCTTGGCACGAGAGCTGTCTCCCCTCATGCTGGGGGCTCACTGGGCAGGCTGACCCTCCCAGCCTGCAAGCTGACATAACACTCAGCAGTGTGACTTTCTGGCCTGTGTTTTCAGCCCTACAAATTACTGTTGTGCAGCTCAGAAAATATTGCGGGATGATGAGTTGGAGGCCTCTGGGGAGGAAAAGCCTTTGATCACCTCCAGGCCTACAGGGATGTCGGGATTAGCTCAACAATTCCCAGTAGCCATCGGAGGAAGGGGAATTCTGGAATGTGTAGCCCTGGAGGAGGCTTGGGGAGACTGGGGAGAACTTGCTTAGAAAGTGTAACATCATAAAGTGTGTGAAAATGATGTATGGTTGGCATTTGCTACTAAAGAAATTGTCTAGACAAGGGACAGCTTTAAGATCTGTGGATATCAACTCCCAGAATTCCCCAGCCAGCCTTGCTTCTTCCCCCTCTTCTTTCATTTTTAGCCTCAATCTTTTTTCCTTTTTCCTTTCTTTACATCAGTTTTGTCTTTGTTTAAAAATAACTTGTAGTAACATTATTTTTAAAAAAGTGTGTGAGACCTTCCATCCTTCCTTCCTCAAGCTTCTTCCAAGTTCCAGTTTCTGTTCCTGAAGAAACTGGGCAGAGTATCCTGTTGGAGCCACAAAGGGCTTCGTCATTTGGAGGCTCCTGTTCCACGCTGCCCTTCGACTGAACTGCCAGGCGCCGTTTCTGCAACTGTAATACAGCAAAAAGCAGCTGGCATTTCCTGTCATTTTATTGAAAGTGAGCTTGTCCTGATTCATCGTTCCATCTGAAAGTTGATTATATTAAGTGGCTGCTGGCAGCTCGCAGATGTCACGAGTGGCCACTTTAATTCTGTACATTGCGCAGAATCTTCTCCTCGTTTCCAAGGTCTGGCCTTCGTTTTGGCTGGTCTCCTCATCTGCAGTAGCCCTTTCCTCTTGCTGGGTGCTGGGTCCAGATGTGCAGCTGTTCCTGAAGATGCTCTGGGTCTGCAGCTGGCTTTCCCAGGGGTACAACACAATCCGTAAAAAGCAGCAGGCCCAGAAAACCTCAACATTCATGAGTCTGTTGTAATAATGCACCCTAACGTAAGACCTCCTTCACGACTCTGAATTACTGGAAGACAAAGACATGCCAACTAGGGCAGTTTCACATTGACTTCTCCTTGCTGGTCTACTATGAGATGTTGACACTCTACATGATGGGGTTTTTGGAGTGTTTGATGCAGTTGAGACCTGGCTGGCCCAGATTCCTGTTTTTGCAGACCAGACAATGCCTGGAGAAGCTTACAAGTAGGACGTGAGACAGATGCAGCTTTCTTAGTGCTGGTGGGTTGAGTCCTACCAACACAACGTAGCAACAAAAAAGGAAATAGCCTTGGCTCTCTTCCTCCATTTGTGAATCTGTCCCCTTTTTCAAGCTGCCCAGGTGGGCAGTGATTGTGGCCGACTAGAAACCAGTGCTGTGATGAGACTGGTGCTGTGGGAGGAAGTCCTTCCCATTTGACTTCTTCTGGGTTCTGGCACCATCAGCCGAGGAACCAAATCCTTCCCCCTCCATTTCTCTGAATCATGCATGAGTTTAGATGAGTCTGTCAGCGTATCATCGCCTGGAGCTTGGGGACATTGCTTGGGTGCCTCCTTTTCTGAAGTTTTCAGTTCTGTGATGCCCTTATGAAGGTGTAGCAACCTGAAATGCGTGCAGTGGTGTGAATCTGGTTGTGGAGCTGATTTCTCTGCCCGCATCACCCCTTTGCTGCCAAACAACCTTGCTGAGGGACTGCTGGCTAGTTGATCCCCTAATTCCCACTGCCTTGCCAATCTCTTGTTTAATAAGTATTGAAGATATTTTAAGCAAGCACACACTATACCTGAAATGTCAAATGGATTGAGCGAGAATGTCTTTGCTGCTCCTTACCCTCTAAGAGTGAGAATTAAAGCACACTTTGACACATTATATAATGGCTGCAGAGAAGCTTTTTTTTTTTTTAAAGAGCAGTTATATATTTCTTTTCTCTTTTTCTTCATTTTAAAGTTATGAGTCAGAAAGCCCTGAAATTAAATAGAGTTAATGCAGATAAGTAATCTTCTCTGACTTTTGTTCATGAAATGGATAACTGCCTGTGTTTAAAATGCTGCATAGCTCCAAGAAGGTAGAATAAATTGAAAATTGCCTCTAATAAGCTCAGTGAGGGCTTTTTTTTTCTAAGTATGGCTTTCAGCTGGATAAAAACAAGGAATGTTGAACTTTAAATAGGGGTGTCTCCATTGTCTTCGGATGGAGGGTTCTTCTGTTTGGCGCTTTGCAAAGAGACCTCTCGAAAATAAACTCCCAATAGATAAAAAATAAAGAATGGTCGCCCCCATATAAAGCGGAGGGTAACCTTGACACTTCATTTATTGAACAAGGCCCAGTCGTGAATGTACCCCAAGCAAAATGAAAATTTCAAGAGATACTTGATGAGGTCTAGAGAGGGTCCCTCTGAACAGTTTATGCAGGAGGATAAAATGCTTCAAAGAGTCTAGGTTGCGTCCCCAAGAATGGATGGCTTCTCCAGAAGGCTTAGACTCTACTGAGAAGATCCTGAGAGGTCTCCAGAGGAAGGGAAGTTGAGGAAAACAGGAGGGGAAGACCAGGGTAGCTGCAGTTCCACAAAAATCAAAGAAGCCTGAAAGTACAATAAATGATAGATAAATCCAGAGGTCTTCAAACTTGGCAGTTTTAAGACTTGAGGACTTCAACTCCCAGCTATGCTGGCTGGAGAATTCTGGGAGTTGAAGTCCACAAGTCTTAAAACTGCCAAGTTTGAGGACCTCTGAATAAATCAGAAGGCACCCAGAACCTTCCAGAGTCGGGCAGCATACAAGTTTAATTGACAACAAATAGCGTGTCAGTAGTCCAGAGTTTGGATCAATGGCATGTTTGGAACCAGTTTTTAAGAAAAAAAAATATATTGGGACAATAGATCCAATTTTCCAGGGCAGTTTCCCTCCCCAGTTTCTAGGCTGGGCTGTAATCCCCATCTGTAGGGGTTAATCTTCAAGAAGAGATGGGATAGTCCATCTTTTTTTTGTGGGGGGGGGGGCGGTTCACTCTCTTCTGTATTTTTTGTATCCAGAAGGAAATTGCTCTAGAAGTGTTTCTAGGAGGCTTCCAAGGCCTGGTTGACCTCTGATCCTGTGAACTGAGCGGCATTTCCAGACAGACGATGGTCTTAGTAGAGCTGCCTAGTCACAAAGGGACATGGAAACTGGATATACAAACATGGACTTGTGTTTTCCTTTCTCTTCCATTTTTTTTATTTTATTAGTTTGTACAGAGAGGTTAAACTAGCAGTTGAGGGAGATAAAACTCCTGGCTTCATGATACCTGCTAGCTTCCTTTGTGGGCTGGGTGCCTTCTTCTAAGAAAGAAAATGCTAGGCAGCCCAAAGAGTAAAATGGGGATGAATGAAGGTAATTTCTGGATTTTCACTGATTCCACCTTGAACCCTCTCAGAGTTCAGCAAAGAGATTGTTTCTGTCTGAAACTTCTCCCCTTTCAGCCTCCAGCAGCTTTAGCAGAAAATTCCATTGCCAGATGTTCTGGAGATGGGATGGTACATATGAATCATTATTATTTTTATTTCTGTATTAATCCACAAACATTCACAAAGAGTTCCCAGCCAAGAAGTAAATCTTGCTTCTTTCCACCAGCTCTTTCCTTCTTCTGAGCAATGAATCTCCCTTGGGTGATCAAGGACACTCTAAATAGAGAATGGTGCCTGCTGGCCATCACCCTTTAAAAGTTTATGCTTTGGGACTCACCGCCACAGTCTTGAGGAGGCATCTTAGCCAGTAAACAAGGGAACCAGACAGTTATTAAGCCCTGGGGTTCTGCAACAATCCAAAGGGATGCCAAGCAGATGGGCACAAGCTGCACACCCCTTACTTGGCTCGTGCCAACCTGCTTTGCAAAATACTCCTTCAGATGCTTTGCACAGATGTCCACGGAGCAGAGCTACGGCCCCCACCACGTGGTCTCTTTCTCTGGGTATTTAAAAATAGCTGAATAGCTCTGGCTTGCGAGGATGGGGTCTTAACAGATTAACAGAACTGGAAGGGGCCTTGTAGGTCATTGTCCAACCCCCCTGCCTAAGCAGGAGACCCTACACCATTTCTGACAAATGGCAATCCAATCTCTTCTTGAAAGCCTCCAGTGATGGAGCTTCCACAACTTCGAAAGGCAACTTCTGTTCCATGGGTTGCTTGTTCCCACTGTCAGAAAATTTCTCCTTATTTCCAGGTTGAATCTCTCGTTCAGCTTCCATCCATTGTTCCTTTTCTGGCCTTCGGGTGCCTTGGGAAATAGCTTGACCCCCTCCTCTCTGGGGAAGCCCCTCAAATACTGGAAGGCTGCTCTCCTCTCCCTCCTGGTCCTTCTCTTCACTAGACTAACATCTGTGTGTCAAAAGAATGAGACGTACTTCAAGGGTTGCCACCTTGGGCCCTGGTTTTCCATGTTCCTCTAGAAGGAGTTCTAAACATATTCCATGACTTCTAGAAGCTCAGACGGCCCTAATTTGACAGGTAGTCCTCTTTTAGCAACTGCCTCGTTTAGTGGCCATTTGCAGTTATGTCAATGCTGAAGAAGCAACTTCCTGACGTCTTTTGTAGGTCTGTAAAGCAAAGGAAAACTGAAGATTGTAAGCACAGTTGTGGATTCACTTAGCAACCACTTAGCTTAATGACCGAGTTGCCATTCCTGGTTATGTTTGGGGCACAGGGATGCCCCGAAGTTCCAAACTGATATGTATGTCCTTAGCTCCTGACTTTGCTGTTAGAATGTTAGAAGAGCAATTGTAGGAATTGGATATGCCTAGTTTAATGAAAAGAAAGATTAGGGGTGAGATGGTAGCAGCCTTGCAGTGTTTGAGGGGCTGCCACAGAGAGGAGGAGGAGGGGGGGGTCAACCTCTTCTCCAAAGCACCAGAAGGCAAGACAAGAAGCAATGGATGGAAACTAATCAAGGAGAAATTTCCTGACAATGAGAACAATTAATCAGAGGAACAGCTTGCCACCAGAAGCTGAGGGTGCTCCATCACTGGGAGTTTCTAAGAAGAGACTGGACTACCATCTGTCTAAAATGGAGATAGGTTTTGCTGCTTGAACGTAGGGTTGGACTAGAAGACCTCCAAGGTCCCTTCCCCCTCTGTTATTCTGTAATTCTGAATGGGCAAGGATGGCGTGTGCTGTGGCTGGTCCATTACCTGTGTCTCAGACTGAGAGCAGACCTTGTTCCTTTCTGGGACTTCCCTTTTAGTCACCCGAGGCCCAGAGTGATTCCGCACCCAGGTCCAGGGGCAGAGATCCACCAGTCATGCCCAGGTTCCTTTTGGAACTGGGTCTAAATCTTTTGGTGTCTTGGGTGGGCTGTGCAGATTCCTCCTCTGCCTTCTTCAAGGAGGGTGCCACTGTCTTCCCCAGATGTCATCACTTTAACATCCCTTTCCTTTGCTGCATTCAGACCTGTAAGAGGAAATTAACATTTCAGTCAAGGAGATGAGAATATGAAAGGCGGAGGGGTTTCCCCCTCCCCCCTTTGCTGTCTTGTTTTGCCTTAAAGCTTTTTCAGAGACGGACGAGAATGTAAGTCTCTTGCTGTAGTCAGTTCTTTTTTTCCTCCTTGTCTCCGGGTGCTGTTTTGATAAATGTTGATGAGTTTATAACTGTAAAACCAAATGACATTTCTAGAGTGACACGTGTTTTACCCACTGCGTAATTATATTTAATGGTGGTGCATGCAAAAAGGCATTTACCATATACTTGGCTTAAAACCACCATTTAAACCCCAAGGCCTCCACATTTCTTCGAATACGAGCAAAAAGCCTTAATTAAAAACTAAACACAGTTTAGCGTATCAGGTTTACCAAAGGGAAGGGCTGCCTGGTTTTGCAGTGCAGCTAAAATAAAATGAAATGAAATGACAAATGTCGGGGTCTACTTCAACCCAGAAAATGCATTGGCACCAGCTGAGTTCCAGCTTGAAGTGGGAGCTCTTCTTTTTGTGCAGGATGAGCTCCAAAATAATTTGGGCCTTCCCTTTGATCTTCTTTGGGATACAGATAATCCTCGACTTAGACCGTTTGAAGTTACAACGGCACTGAGAAAAGGGACTTGCGACCGATTTTCGCACTCAGAGCCGTTGCACCATCCCCATGGTCAGGCAATCAAAATGTAGCCGCTTGGCAACTGTCTCATATCTATGACGATCACAGTGTCCTTGGGGGGTGGGAGGTTCGCATGATTTCCCCTTTTGCGACCTGACGAGCAAAGCCCACGGGGAAGCCAGACTCATTTAACAACCATATGCCTAACTTAACAACTGCAGTGATTCACTTAATGTCTCAAAAGTCAAACTTTTGAGCTCAATGGTGGTCGTAAGTTGAAGACTGCCTACAGTTTCTTCCCACAATCTCAGGAGCCCCCGGATGCTCTGAAACGCCAGGTCCCTTTCCTCCCCCTGGACTGCGGTTGGGGCCTGTCTAGGGAGGGGGAGGGGGCTGCCTTCCAGCACTCCCCGTCTTCCGTCTCTCTTTAGCAAAGCGTTCTCTCTTCCCTATTAACAAGAGCAGCCGCGTAATTCTTCCGGGAGGTTTCCTGCATTCCTGGCCAAGGAGGAGCAGAAATGCCTTTCCCACTGGGGGGTAATGGTGGTAATGTGCAAATTATTGCCCTATGTTGGAAAAGTGGATTAAAAAGGCGCTGGACTGGAAATTCTGCATTCCTGAATGATTGACAGGCCCACAGGCTGCAGGCATCGCTTCTGACAGCTGTTTTACCATGATGTGCACATCTTCCAGTGGTGTTTGCCTCTCTTCCAAGCAGGCTTTCGGTCTTTGAAGATTTGTGTGAAGGCCACCAGGTTCTGCTCCACAACGCTCCACGGTGCTGGACTATGAACTGGTATTGTCTATCTCCTCAGGAATGACCATCTAGGTCAGGGGTCTCCGAACCTTGGCAACTTGTAAGACCTGTGGACTTCAACTCCCAGGATTCCCCAGCCAGTCCATGGTTGGACAGCCTAGATGGCCATTCGTGGTAAGGCAGAAAGCTCCTTGATGAAGCTTCATGCTCTGCCTTCCCCTTCTAGCTTCTCCCCGTAGCTCCTGTGCTGAGAGGACCAAAGCTGCTGTTTCGTCTGTGTCCCCTTTCTAGCTGGGAAGTTTAAGACCACAAGGCAAAGCTGGCTTGCCCAGGATCACTCTGCCCTTCCTGAGCAGGGGGACATGAGCCCCAGGACAGTGCCTAGAACCCCTCTTTGGGGTCCTTCCTCTAGACCAGAGGCCCCCAACCCCCGGGCCACGGATCGGCACCAGGCCGCAGCATGCCAGCCAGCAGGCCATGCAAAGGAGCGAAGCCCCATCCACGGGATGCAGGCAGCATGCGGAACGGTGCCCCCTTCGGTCCACGGGAACCCCTCTCTCCACGGGAACCCCTCTCTTGTGCCCAAAAGGTTGAACGCCACTCCTCTGGGCACATCCAGATTGTGCCCAGTGAAACGACAGATTTCTCTTAAAGGTTTTATGATGATTGTGGCTTTTTTTGTTTAGTTGACTAGAATTCTGTTCTTCTGATCCGTGAACTGCTATCCCCAGTTAACTGGGATCGTAGGAGTTGCATCTGTTGCGTCTGAAAACTCCCAAGTTCCATCTCTCTCCCTCCCTTCCGCCTCCCACCTTCCTTCCTTCCTTCCTTCCTTCCTTCCTTCCTTCCTTCCTTCCTTCCTTCCTTCCTTCCTTCCTTCC
>JANHFM010002169.1:162364-180584 GCA_032468115.1 Grayia smithii
ATCTGCATTAAATGGATTTCTTCTTGTTTCCCTCCCTTGCCCTCCCCCACTCTTTTTAATGAACATGGACTTTATCTGTGTGTTTTTTATTGATTGCACGCTGGTGTTTGTTTGAAATGGGTTTGCACAGGGAGTGATGTGAAATATAAATTTTTAAGAATATAATTACATAATTATGCTTGTACTGCCAGCCATTTTCAGCGTGAGCTTGGACAAATCTTAACCGAAGAGCCTCATTTGCTGCACTAATTCTCCGGGTTTTGTTTGAGGAGAAATCTTGGTAGATAGGCAGGAGGGATTAGCAGCCGAGAGGCAAGACAGGTGCTGTCCGTCCGAACCAGCAAATCAGGGGAAAATCTTCCTTAAGATGAAATATTCTGAGCAAGGAGGTCAATTAAGTCAGCCATGGACTTCATGCACCAACTTTCAATTCACAGTTAAAGTGCCCCTTTCCTGGGAATTCTGTGATGATCTTCTGACTTTGCACACCATTGGCTGAGTGCACACAGGGTGCACACTGAGTGTGCTCAGCCAAGACCCTCAGCCAGCCCTGCTCTCTGTGAGGGGCGAGGCAAGAAAGCCAAACCGGCCGAGGTTGACATCTCCCTTTCTTTCTCTTCCACCTCTTCAGGGGACGGACAGAACTTGGTGACAGAGGACGTAACCGTGGTGGAGGGAGAGGTGGCCACCATCAGCTGCAGAGTCAAAAACAGCGATGACTCCGTGATTCAGCTCTTGAATCCCAACAGGCAAACTATTTATTTCAGAGACTTCAGACGTGAGTTCAAGGCCAGTGGGCAACCTTTGGGATCTCAATATATGGGAGAAGGATTTGGGAGGCCCAGGATGTTTCCCATCCCCTTTGGCTGCCAGGATCAGCCTTATAGGGCAACTGGCACCCTTGTTCTTTTGCTGGGGTTGATTGTTTAGATGCCACAGGTTTTGTCACCTTCTTGTGGCTTGGTGGCACAGTGGTTAGAATGCAGTGTGGCAGGCTAACTCTGCCCACAGCCTGGAGTTCAATTCTGACCAGATCAAGGTATGGCTAGACTACAGAAAAGAAGGACTAAGGGCAACGGAAGGCAGGACAAGAAACAATGGTTGGAAACTAACCAAAGAGAGAAGCAACGTGGAATTGAGGAGAAACTTCCTAACAGTGAGGACAATTAACCAGTGGAAGAGCTTGCCACCAGAAGTTTGTGGGTGCTCCATCACTGGAGGTTTTTAAGAAGAGGCCAGACAGCCACCTGTCTGAAATGGAATAGGGTCTCCTGCTTGAGCAGAGGGGGCTGGACTAGAAGACCTCCAAGATCCCTTCCAGCTCTATTCTGATTCTGATTCTGATGGTTGAATTAGCCTCCCATCCTTCTAAGGTTGGTGAAATGAGGAGCCGGATTGTTGGGGGCAATCAATGCTGACTCTGTAAACTGCTCAGAGAGGGCGCCACAAAGCACTATGGGGAAGAGCCGTTGTGCCTTGCTTACAGTCTCTAGGGGGCCCAGCCAGCAAAGGGCACCCCCCCCCCCCATCTTGGGCAGCCAATTTGCTAACCTATTTGTGTGCTAAACAAGCAGAGTGAGAGGGGGGGATAAGCTGGAGGAAGTAATTACAAGTACTTGTTAAGGGGCATTTGTTTATTTATCTTGATTGGCAAGAAAGCCTGCTGGTTAAATCCAAATTGCAGCGGAACAATAGGAAATGAGAGGATGTGGGGAAGAGGGAACAGTTGCTTTTGCCAGTCAAAACCCTTTGAGCTCTGGAGTTCTTTTGTGCTCTCTCGGCCTGATTCCCATTGTCTCTTCCTTCCGCAGCCTTGAAGGACAGCAGGTTTCAGTTAGTGAATTTCTCTAGCAGTGAGCTCCGAGTCTCACTGACCAACGTCTCCATTTCGGATGAAGGAAGATACTTCTGCCAGCTCTACACGGACCCCCCACAAGAGTACTACATGACCATTACGGTGCTCGGTAAGAATCCCATCTCCATCTTCAGCTCCTCTGGAGGCATCAGGAGGCAGGTTGGAGAGAGCAGGGTAGGTCCAGGGCTTTCTTGCCACCCATTCCACAACATGGAAAGAAATCCTCACAGGGTTTACATGGTACTCTGAAGTCCATGTCTCCATTATCTGTAGGTTAGGATGGATGGGACAAAAGTTGAAACTGGAAGAAGCAACTAAAGTATAATTTAGGGACAGGATCTAGAGAAAATGAAGACAAAACACGTTCTCCTTCAACCTGAAAGCCTGCACCGTTTAATGATGAGAACATCTGGATGAGAACATCCAGTTTTCTCTTGTCTCTAACATTTTTATTACGGTTATAAAGTATTATAAAATACAAAAGGAAATAAGAGGACAGTGTAGGGGAAGGGAAGAGGGGGGAAGGAAAGTGAGGATGAGGAAGGGTAGGGAAAGAAAAAGAAACAGGGACTTCTGACTACATCTGTTGCAGGGGAATAAGGCATTAACAAGAAGTCACAACTTACCACAATAGTATGAACCGGTCATTTCTACAAAACTCTATCTGTCAATCTGGGAAACGCAAAATCAAAGTTTCATTCTTTTCCACATCAAGCACGAAATCCAGAAACGGTTTTCATGTGGAAACAAAAGCATTTATATTCTTTTCTTTGAGCAGAGTAGTCAGTTTTGCCATTTCACCAGGTGTTCTCTGAAGGAGCAGATCTTCCATGCTCTTGCACCTTCAGCCTTCAGCCCATCCTATGCCATCTCCAAACGCCTCCACGCCTCCTTTTCTGTTGGGCTGAGGAAATCTGGCCCTACTTTTGCCACCAAGCCAGCTGGGGAACCAGTCCTCCCAGTCTGTCCTCCGGTTCCTCGTAATTCCCAAAAGTAACCATGGGCTGAGCAGATCCATCAATACTAGTTAACAGATTCCGCAAGAGCCCCGGCTTCTGATTATGGCAGCCTCTGACGCTCCTGGTAATGAGGGAGCTTGAATTGCAGCAAGAAATCTCCAAGTGAGATTGCTCTCGTTGATTAGTTACAGAGGTTCTCCTCTCTTTCTGCATTTCATGAGGTTCAGTTCTTAGTTTGATCGTATATTATGAGAGTTTAAAATTAGCCTGCAGTGTGAATTTCAAATTGGACTACCTTCAGCTTTGAGGATTGCTTCCTGGTGTGGCTTCATTTCCTGTCTGGCTCAGGATGAAGCCCTGGGAAGGGCTGTGCTTTTCCTCCCCTTCCCTTCCTGGACCCAACAATATTGCCTTCTACTTTGGGGCAGGGCATCTCCTGGGATACCCTCCATGCTGAAAACACACACACACACACACACACACACACACACACACCATGAATAGCACTGGCGCTTCTTGGGAGGGTTGGGGAGAAAGGACTGCTATGAGATGCATCCTTGCCCAACCTGGAAGGTCTCGGTGGCCAACTTGTTTCTGCTTTCGCTTTTTGGAAGCCCCAGATGATTTTCGGAGCATCCTTGCTCCTCAGCTGAGAAGCAACAGCCCCGCCCTGTTTTTCCTAGTTGAATCCCTCAACTGCATCATCAGAACAAATCAGAACCAAAAAGGCCACTTATTTGCAACAACACTAATTTAAATCTTTGTTTCAGAGCTTTGTTAAATGCCAGCAATCATCTCCTAATGCCGGGATTGCTGATTAAAAAGTAGAAGCTGCACAGCTCTTCCGTCCCTCCCCCCCCCCTTTCTCTCTCTCTCTCTCTCTCTTCTCTTCTCTAAGGGATTGGGAGGCCTCTTGCAGATGTTTTCCTTGGTTCACGGTTCTCTAGTTATGCCTCAGATTATCCTCAGTTCAAGACGCGGCTGGATTTGTTTCATCCCTTTGGCTTTGAGAGTCACTAATATGAGAAGCCTGCACAGAATGCGGGCTTGAAGGGGAAGGATAAACCCACTCCCACTAAAAAATGCTTTTCTGATGCCTCCTCTGGGCATATGGATGCTGCCTCTTTGCAATTTACAAGATGGGGGTCGTTTCTGAAGTTCTGGATTTTTTTTAATAGCCATTTTATTAAGATATACTAATAAAGAGGTAAAACTAATATAAAAAAAATTAAAGGAACAAAAACTAGAAAGTGCCAAAAAGGACAAAAAAACACAGTAAAGAAGAAATGAGAATATAGTAAAAAAAAAAAAAAAGAAATATATAACGAAATGAATTTCCTCTTCATCACAAGTATAAAAACTTACCACCTTCTCTAAAAAATACATGATCTCTTCCTCCCAAATCTCACCTCTTTATCTGTAAACAAATCCTTGAAGCCTCAGCTGCCGTCCTGATCAGCAAAGCCCATTAAGGTTACCAGAGATAACAACATACCTATTTTAACTTTGATCAAAAACCCCAACTTTAAAGTCCTTCGTTTTACTTTTAACAATCTTGATCTTTAGTCCCTTCAAATAACATCCTAGAATTTGATTTCTTTTCATTTCTTCTTTGTCCCTTGTCACAAAATTCTTCAAAGCTTTAACAAGCTTTTGTAAATCCAATATAGGAAAGTTATCCAGGTCAGTCTTGTGGTTTGTTTTTTGTCTATCCCTTTTAATTATTAAGACATTACATCATCACATCCATAGAGGCAGATACAACATTAAAATTAACTTCTGGGTTCATTTTGGTTTGGGGTTTTTTAGGAGAGAAATCATGCCTCTTCTCTTAGTCAGCCTTCTTCATCCCACTAGAATAAGTCATGTCATTCATTATTTGGGGGTAGTAAAAATGGAGAATTGGTGTTCCAGAGATGTCAAAGAACAGGAAGGAGCTCTGAAAATGCAGGTAAGAGCCACTTTAGTGTTAAAATCCTGGTAAAATTTCTTGATGGTGCCTTGTTGGGTTACAAATCACTGAGATTGTCCCCTTTTGTGTTTTTGACCTGTTTCATTCCAGTTCCGCCACGTAACCTGAGGATTGAATCCCAGAAGGACACTGCGGTGGAAGGAGAGGAGATAGAGCTGAATTGCACATCCATGGCCAGCCGGCCAGCCACGATGATCAAATGGTTCAAAGGCAGCAAGGAGCTCTTTGGTAGATCCACCCCCTCCTCCACCCACCAACTTAATGGTGTAGATTTAGAGGTGCCTTGGGAGGATGAGGATGAGAGGTGATCTGATCTCAGATGTGGAGACGGGGCCTGGTGTGCCTTCTGCTGATCACCTTGGTTTTATTCTCCAGGGAAAGCAGGATTGACTCATATTATGAGCTTCCTACCTGAGAGTCAACCATCAAGTCAAGCAAAACATGCTCTGACTTCCAGGATAACATCTACTGAACGTGGCCTTCATTGGTCTCTCTCCTAAACCTTTACAAGCGAGTGTAGCAGCCCATGGTTGCAGTGTAAGGGGTGCAGATTTTCTAATTAGACTTTTCTGTTGATTTTTGCCTGCCGAGATGGTGTGACAGCCCCTTCCAGACCAGGAAGCTCTGAGGCAGCCGGTGGCTCTTCCCACATCTGTGGGGGCCCCCCCCCTTCCCTCCCTTCATCGCAGCCCTCCTCATGTTCTGCCCTTCTCCTTCCCCTTCCTTTTGGCAGGGAGCCCTGTGGGATGTCTCTGTTTCCACCCGCTGCCACCGCATTTTTCTGGTCTTCAATAGTACCCGTGCTTAAATATTTTAATTACTACTTTTAATTATGTAAATCCATGGAGTCACTTTCCCTCTTAATTATTGATGATGGCTTTTGGCAGTGGCATCAGAGGAAGAGGGTAGAGGATTTTTGGCTCCGTTGACTTGAGTGTTCGGAAAACATCCTGGAATCCTAATCCTGGCGGTAGAGGGTTGTAGATCTTACGTTTAATAACACGAGGCGAAGGTGGGGTCCCCCTTCCCTTTGAATCCGGGAGCCAGGAAGAGCACGAGCTGGCCAGCTTCATTTTGCTGGTAGGGGAGCTTCATGATCTCGGAATTCAGTCTTTTCTCTCCCCTTCATTCAAGTCTCCACTCAGACAGTGGGCAAAATGCTTCCATGGGAGTAGGGTCCACCCCTGGGCAACTGATTTGTCCATCTGCATCTTTGAAATGTGCCAGAATGGAGGTCAGCACCAGATGTGGAAGATCAGGAGATGTTCTGTGTCTTGAGGGCTAAAAAAGACAGAAGGAACACATCCCCCAGTGGGAATTTTTTCTCCAAATTACAAATCTGTGGGAAGCTCCAGGTATTTGGGAGATCCAACTAGGTTGTAGAGGAGCACAGCAGGCAGTGAAGTGGCCATGTGTGGTCCTTTCTGGCTGACCTTCTCTCTTGTCTCCCTGGTCTCTTCTGTCCTGCAGGCAAAACAGAAGTGGAGCAGTGGTCAGACATGTACACGGTGACCAGCCAGCTCTTACTAAAGGTCAAGCGGGAGGATGATGGGGTCCCAGTTGTCTGTCAGGTAGACCATCCTGCCGTTAAAGACTTGCAGACCAAGTACTACCTTGATGTAATGTGTGAGTACCAAGATCACAAACTCTTTATTCTATGCCTATGGTGTTTATGTCTGCCTTTCTGAAACTGGATATTTGGAGTATTGTTAGCTTAAACCTTTTCCTGCAGTTTTTTTCATGTCTCTTTTGAAAAAGTTCTGCTGTTCATTCTTGGGCGAATCACATAAATCTGCCCGTCGTTTTAATGCAGACATCTGACTTTCATGAGCTGGTACCTTCCAGATAATTTGGGACTACACTTTCCATAAATCCCAGCCTTAGGCCCACATTGGCTAGAATCTATGAGAGGTTCAGTCCGGCAACATCTGGATGATATCAGCTTAAATAAGACCTGAGTTTCAGTATTGTTATGGATTTCCACAAAGCCCCGAAATCCGGAACAAACCTTTAGAGTACGTGTTGAAGAGGAGTTTTCCTGCAGTAGAGGTTCTCCAGTTGTGTTGGAATACAATTCCTGTGTCTTCTGGCCATTGTGTCTTCTCAGTTCCCCATTATATCTTAAGACAACAATTTTGACCTTGGGCTTTGTTAAAGCTCTGTTGAATGAACTCCTCCTGAAGCTCAATTCTCATCTTAACAGTCACCAGCAACCTTTGAGCTGGCCGTTCTGGGCCACTTCAGACATCAAGCAGCCGCGAGTTCAGGTTCACCATCAAATTATGTTGAAATATCAGCTGCAGCCTTTCCAGAGACCCTGTCAACATTGGCATGGCTCCTTGGTGGTTCACGCTTCTCCAGCCAACTGCTTTTCCCATTTATGCTGTTTCCCCCCCGAATCTTTAGTTGCCAGTATTGCTTGATGCTGAAATGCTGCATAACCTCGTATCCTATAAATATTGTCATTAGAGGATAACTTTCTGTAAATCCACAAAGTTAAATTATTGGCTTGGCACTAAGCTGTGGCTTCCTGTTTCCGGCAGTTAAAGGAGCAGAGGGTGGCAGAAAAGATCTGGGCCCTGCCTGTGGTTCCTTTTGCTGCTTCCCTTGAAGTATTGCCCAGGACTGTGGCAACTGTGAGCAGCATCCCGGGCGTTGGCATGCACCCCATCCCGTCTGAATGCCATTCAGATGCAGTGCCATATGAAGCATGGAAGGATTCGTGACTTAAGCAGCCTGCCATTTTCATCCTGGAGCCAGAACTACAGCAAGGCGATGCCTGCCTTTTGTGTTTGCAACTCAACCATAACGTTACACAAAGAACCCTCCCCGTGTTAATTTATTTCTTCTGCTTCATTATGTTGCTCCATTATGAACATTTTGCTTACAATTTTCATATCACCCCAAAGTATTGGGGAAGGAACATCCCTATAATGGGAAAAAAACAAAAAACAAAAAAAAACCCACAAAAAACCATCAGATATTACCTAAATTGGCAGGTTGTGGCAGCCTAGTCACTGTGCTAATGTGTAATTCATTTATGCAACGTTCTGTCCATTAGCATTTCTGGTAGAGCCCCATTAGCTTTAATAACGTATTAGCACCTTTGCTGGGTCTGATCGGAGGAGCTTTCCCAGAGACTTACCGGCGTGTGTCAGTAGGCAGAGTGGAGCTTCCTTGGAAGATGGTCAGGGCCTCCGTCCTTCCAGCACCAGGGAGACCCATGCAGGAGAACTCAGGGGGTTCATCTCAAAGAGTAATGAGAAAAAGTGTCATGGCAGTGCAGTTATTTATTGACAGGGATCTAATCAGAACATTTCGGAGGTCAGAGATGTCTCGGATTAGTTCTGTCAGTGGAGAAAAGGTGGTATTTGGAGAATGTGCTACTTTCCTTCTAATTGTGTCTCTCTTACCTAAACCAAACCGTACCTGCTTCTCTCTTGGCATTCTGATGCCACAGCAGCTTAGAGAGAAGCAGAGCTCACTTGTCTGTTGCTTGAAGTCCAGATTACTACATCCCCTGGCAGCTTTGTAAACACCAGGCCCAGTGAGAACCCATTCTCAAAAGCTTGTTGGGGTCTGGAGCTGGGCTCACTGTTACCACTTCATACCTGTTAGATGACCATCCTGTTGTTGCCATGCATGGGGAGCCCAAAATGCCAAGCCAGGATGGTCTTAACGTTGGACTGCAAGGCTGCATCCAAACTTCTGCTCCCCAATTGGCAGCTGGAGAGAGAGACCTGGTGGGAGAGGACATGGAAGGTCCTGGATCTCGGTTTTCCTTGCCTGGCCCAGGTGTGAGCTGATCCTGCCGTCTTCTTTCCCTGAACCAATGAATGAACAGTCACAGCCTGTTCTTTTTTCACTTGGGCACACTTAGTAGAAGATAAAAGTCAGAAGGTAGCAGCTTGTAATAAAAAGGAAAGTATTAGTAGGTGAAATTCAAATTATCTATGGAGCTTTTTTCAAGGCTGTGAGCTAATTCGTGTTTGCTCGAAGGCTTGAATAGACAACTGCATGTTAGCATTAGCCCCGAAATGGAAGGAGGAGTGAAAATGAGAAAGAAGTCTTTGAGAATGGTCCCGGGGTAGATGAGGCTGGCGTTTGGGAGCCCTTCACGTTGAGCAAAAGATTCTGGACAAGTTCTTAAAAGGAGAACATTAACTCAAAATCCACATAGAGCCATAGACGAAGGTTTGATATGAGAATGAGCAAAAGGCAACTTTTCACGCATGAATGAAAAACACCGGAAGCTTCCTGAGCAATTAGCTTCAATGTGGTGGTTTGCACAAACACCATTGCCGCACATCCAAGTAAGTTGGCTTGTAGCATATAACAACTGGAATCTCTGCTCATGTCTCGAAGAAGTGTGATCAGGCTAGTCTTGGGCTCATATCTGCAGTATGCATGTTGGAAGCCTCTTGTTGGGCCAAAGGATATTCTTCCTTGGAGCATGTGTTGTCTCTCTTCTGTCCATAAAGTTGCTTGAATGAATAGGGAGTGGTGGGCTGATGCCTTCCCCCACCACTTCTAGTTAAGAGTTGCTGGAATATTGGGGTGATAAAGACAATAATCAAATCAGATGGCAAAGTGAGAGGTGTTTTGGACAACAAGCAAGGGTTATGGTTCCTCTTCCTCATAGTTAATATTTTGAAGTTTGGAGCAAGTTGTTAAAGGGATTTGTAACACACACACACACAAGAGGGGAGAGAAAGGAGGCTTTCAGTTAGTGCAAAGATCTTTCAGGCAGGAAGGTACATTTTGCATCCGGCAGAGCCTTTTTTATATGACAGCATTTCAAAGAGTTTGGTCTAAGCCATGAGTGGCTTCATTGGAAGTTACCTTACTGCTTTACAAATTCAAAAATTCCTCGTGCAGGACCTCTGGATGAGAAATTTGGCCTGTCAAAGAAAAGGATTAGAGTGGGAGAACTAAAACTAAATATGTGTCCCAAACTTTCCTCTTCATGTTGTTGACATCCATGAGGGTTTGAAACAGATGTTCTTAAACCGAAGGGCCAACTATCAGTGTTTGGATTCTGTGGCATTTTGAGATCCGCTCTCCTAAGCTCAGAAGCTCTTCAGCATGGTTTCCTCTTCTCCAAGCAGAAGGGAGGGAACAGTTTTGACTTTCCCCTTGTCCTTCAGGAGTATCCAGAGGAGCAACTAGGCTAAAGCCTTGGCTATCTTGCTTGACTTAGACATTGAGGGCCACAATCTCTGTTCTTGCTTTAACACCCCTCAGAGTATTTCATTAACATGTCCAGGGGCAAAATTACTGTGGCAGGGTTGACTTTACAGTCTCACCAGCCAAGCCATCATTCTGTGAAGTTCATCCAAGGCAGAGATAAAGGGCTTTTCAGAAGTTGGGAAAGAGGATGGCGAGTTGCAAAGTATTGTAAATGCAGGGGAGCTTCAGGTTCTTGACCAGGTAGCTGTACCTGGTAGCTACCTGAAAGCTATATCCCTGAAGAGAAGTTGGAAAGAGAATCAAGAAATGTCCGCAATAAAAATGTAGAGATAAATTGGTGTTTTTGAAGTACAGCTCTCCAGTTGCCAAAAGGTTTGTAAACCAATGCCTTCTCACTTTCAATAAGTCTGATAAAGAAGATTTCAGAATCTTGCTTGGGGTTTTTAGCTATTAGAATAGGGCTTGACCGTAGGCCATTTCAAGCGTACATTCACAGATGAGGAGGTGACGGTGTGTAAATTCACTTCTAAAAAGAAAAATGGAGCCTTAAAGCCGATGAAGACATTTTTAAGGCCTGGTGCTAAAGAAGCGAAGAGGAAGGAGGGGCTGCCTTCCTTCCGGGTCTGATGTGCCGGGGTCTCCCCTGTGTTTCCCCTCCTTGGGTGAAGCCACGTTGAGGGGGAGGCAGCAGAGCCTTAAAGCCACAGGAGAAGAAACGCAGAAGAGAGTCATAATTAATAGAATCCAGATATTTGTAATGCCTGCTTGTATGCTTATGAAAACATACACCCAGGGAAACCGCTGTAACCTCTGTTTGTTGTTTATACCAAGAGAATACCCAGTGCCCAATTATGTCTAACAAAGAAAGGAAGACGCCAACCAATGTAGGCACCTCGTGTTTCTATTAATCTGCCTGCTTCTGGTGAGTGCAGATATTAATTGCACCAGTATGCAGTGAAGTGATTAACTTCAATATAATTTATCATCTGGAGATTTCTGAACATAAATAAATGAGCTGTTTTGTTCGGCGAGGTGTTGACCCTTTCAGAATATCTGATTTAAAGGGGGTCCTGTATTAGTAGTAGCATTATTGTAAATATGAAAAGCCCCCAATCAGCTGACTGTACCCTTATTTGATTTTCTGGAGCATTAGCCTCTCTTGTTTGTGACATTTCCCAGTTGGGTGCTCGTTTGCAAGCTCATTAATAAGCCTTTCTCAGAGGAATTTGGTGGAAAGCAAAGAGTGAAGGCTGGAGCAGCACAGGGCTCCGACACCTGGCAAGGGGGCAATTGGGGGGCAGGGGGAGAGAGATACCCGATCCTGAGCCCAAAGGCCTGGGATCTTAGAGGGACTAAAAAGCCATGTTAACTGGAATAAAGTGGTGTGTGTGTGTGTGTGTGTTTCCCCTACCATCCTTGATACCAAAGGGGACCAAGCCTTGTTCCTTGAGGATGTCTCATCCTCTGAACTGAGGGCTTTCTCTTCCTTGCACAGGCAAATTGTGCGTGCAAGTTGCAATTGGTGGCAAATGCCGAAGGGTTTGCAGTCTTTAACCAGCTAATTTAACAAGAAGTCGGCAGGTTTTTTTCCAAGAACAAGGAAGCGAATGCATTTTGAAGGTTATTTAGCAAATCCAGGCCTAATCTCCAGGCTGAAATATCTATTACTTTGTGAGGGAATAAGGGAATCGGTACAGATTTGTGCCTGGGAGTGAAGAGGATTCAATTTTTAACTGAACTCTCTGATAATGCCAAACTATTTGCTTTGTTTTTCTGTCTTCCTTGACCTTCACTGCTCCCCGGCATCCTTCAGGGAATGATGGGCTCAAGTCTGCCCCAAAGCATTTCTGTGCCTGAAGTGGCTTTAATGTCCCTTCCCCATCATTGACCCATTTGGTCTGGTTGAGGTCCAGCTGCTCTGCTTGTTCTCCTGCCCTGCTTGGATCGCTTCTCTGGCCCACCATTTCCTGCCTTGTCTCTTCCATGACTCGCAGCTCTGGGGTTGCCACCCATGAGGGCCGGAAGTGCCATGCCTGACGCAAGGGTTGTGGCCAGGAGTTCAGCGGCTTCTGCCGTCAAGTTAGGAGGGAAGGGTTAGTCAAGCTTTGGTTTCACAAGTAGCGGGAACAGCCAAATGTCTTCTTCAACCTGATTTATCATTGCGAAGTGACTGTATATCATAACTTCTGAGTGTTGCAGAGAAGAAAATATTGGACACAGTGTCTAGATGCAAACAAGCTGCCTTTGGAGCCCAGAAAGGTAGGTTTGCTGAATTTCCAGAGGTCACTGGGACATAAATGCAGCCTTCTCCCTGATTTCAGAGGACGTGCATTGACCTTCTGTGTGGGATGTCACTTGCAAGGATGAGTTATAAAACATGCCATCTGCTCATAAAAGTCTACTTGGCCTTGGACGTTCTCCCAAATGTTTCCAGTTTTGGGGGCATCTCATTTGGGGTTGTTCTGATGAAGGTGCTTAGGTGTGTCATTTCCATCCCTCTGAAAAACAGCCATCGTGTTCTCAGACCCCGAGAAGAGAAATAGGTTAATTCATTGAAGACTAGTTGGAAAGCCCAAGTGAGGTCAAATGATCGTCTGGGCGTTCCAGAATGTAATCATTCTCTACATTGTGGGAAGCTGATTTTCTAGATGGGGAGAGATTTTGTAGTTATTGGACTTGTTCTATGTCCCAACTACAAGGGAGCCCACATGAGCAAAGCTCTCTTAGGAGCACCCCAGTCCCAGTGGAAAATGCAGCGTTGTGCATTTGATCAGAAACTACTAGAGGTCCAAAGACATGGGATCATGCTGGGCCTTGATCTTTTTGAGTAGGTCAATGTTTATTCCTCCAAGCCCTGTTGAAATATACCTTAGAATACTGAGGGGCTCTTAGGACCTCTGTCTGTTAAACTTTGAGCAAACCTGGAGAATTGGGATGCGCCAGACAGCTGGAAAAGAGCCAGTGCAACCCCCTCTTCGAGAAAGAAAGAAAACCCTGTAATTATCAACCAGTGAACTTAACATCAATACCTAGAAAGATGCTAGCGCAAATAATAAAGCAGGCCATTTGTAAGCATCTTGAAGATAATGCCATTATTGCTGAGAGTCAGCAAGGCTTTGTGAAAAACAGGTCATGTGAGACAAATCTTGTCTCCTTCTTTGACAAGGGAGCTACTTTATTGGAAAAGGGGAAGGCAGTGGGATAATCTACCTCAATATCAGCAAAGTTTCCACATGACATTCTCATTGACAAGCTGCTAAAGTCTGCTTTGGATGGCACAGCAGTAATATGGATCCCTGCCTGCCTGCCTGCCTGCCTGCCTGCCTGCCTGCCTGCCTGCCTGCCTGCCTGGCTAAATGCAATCAGGGAGTCAAGGACCGGAGGACGTGGCTCGCGAGGAAGGCTGAAGGCACCTGAGATGTTCAGTCTGGAGAAGAGAGGTCTCAGGAGTGTCCTCAGGGTGCAGATCTGCCAAAGAGAAGAGAGTGAGGAATTATTTTTCGTTGTTACAAAAGTAAGACCAGAAATAATGAGTGCAAATTACAGCTACCTGGGTTTCATTTAACAATAATGAAAACATTCTTGTCAGGAAGATCTGTGCAATAATTGAACTGTCTATCTGTGGAGATGTTGGGTTCTCCATCTCTGGAGGCTTTTCAGAAGCGGTTGGACGTCATGGATGGTTGACTTGGTTTTCTTACATGTCGCAGAGCTTGGATCAAAGGATCCTTGAAATCTTTTCTAACGCCGCCATTCTTTTATTCTATGACATGTATTATTAAAACGGATTTTCTCTGATGAAAAGATGGTACTGGTGCTCCATTTTGCTTTCACGAAGCCTTTTTTTTTACAGCTCTGAGTGGTCTGCCGTCCATGCTGGAAGATTCTTCGGCTTCTGATTTCTTTTCCTGCTAAGAATTCTGTTATTCCAGGAGGATGAGGAGGATGGCTTAATCTTCACTACCTCTGGTCCATGTCCTTCTAAAAAAACACTTTGATTTTATTGCTATTGATCCCACATTTTTGTAAAAAAAAAAAAAAAATCTTTCAGGGACAGGATGTCTGGTTTCCCCTCCGGATGCTTCCCTTCCTGCTCTTCCTATTATGTAGAATGCGTGTGGTTTTAATCTCAAAATCAAAACTATTGATTTATTAGGTTTACTAAATTTATACTTGCTGTTATCCACAGACGCCGAGTGGTTAATGATAGCCCAATGTCAGTCAACAATACAATAATAATACTATTTAAATTATATTTTTGCTCTTCATTTTTCATTATTAATTGCATCTTGACCCATTTTCCCATTAATAAGCTATGCCAAACTATACTGTTCCCATTAATTCTGTCTACAGTAGCTCCTCTTCCCTTATTTCATCCTTGTGAGTCTGTTAAAATCGCTTTATCCAGTGTTTCCTTTACCCACTTTCAAACCCTTGTTTCTAGATGCTCAGTGTGCAACAATAATCATGCCTCTCTGTTTTATTTTATTTTTCCTTTTCTCCTTTGCTAGTTGCCTTTCTGCTCTTCATGTACGGTTTAAGATCCTGTTCCTCTCCTCCTGGTGCCTTTTTCCTTTCTGATTTCTCTCTGGTTTCTTGGTCAGTCTCTTGTTTTGGGGGGAGAACTGATTGCTCATTAAACCAGCGTGGATCTCCCATCCTTTTGTTTTTCTTATCCGTGAAACTTTGTCCGAGCTGATTTTTATTTTAATTGATTCCCTTCATTTTTTTCCACAAATGTCTAAAGAGTCACTTACTTCAATTTGCTTTCTTCTTCCTTCAGTTTGGGGGTTTTCTTAAAAACTGACTTTCTTTCTCAATCCAAGTATATCAAAGCCTGCTTCTCTTGAACAGAACAGAACGAGGAGATCCTTGGGTATTTCAGAGCTCATCCTTGGTTCCTTTCTTTCCAAGACTTTTTTTTCGTGTGTGTGACTTGCAGTGGTGGCCAGTGGGAGACCCACTGAGTCCCAGGGAAAAGGGGGGAAAGGGGAGTGGGGCTGATGGGAATTTCAGAATTTTAGACTTGGGTGATGTTCTGATGAAAGGTCCAGATACATTCCTCATCTCTCATTCTGACCTGGAGATTGTTGTACAACTTTGTGTAGTTGCATCAGTGGAGTCCAACACTTGCCCTCCCAGAGTGTCCAAAGAGCAGCCTCCTCATGGCTTCTGGAAAAGCTGTGGGTTGTGTTGTATTGGTGCCTGTGCACTGAGTGTCTGCTTTACATTACAAGTTGTGTTACTTTTTTACTTATCTCTCTTAAACGATACCGTCAACTCCATAATAGCATTTTCAAATTATAACCATTGACGGGGAGGGGAGGAGGGGAGGCCTGTGTGCGTCTCTTAGAGAGAAAATGAGTTTTGTGGCATGAGATGTTGATGCGGTAATAAACTTGTGACTCTTTTAAAGTGTAGCATGTCCTCCTCTCCTCTAGCTTTTTTCAATCTTGTGTGTGTCATACTGTAGAATTTGCAAACTCTGATGCCTAAGACACCTTATTAAGCTATTTTCTTATAGGATAATTGGAAACCTTACACTTGGTTATAACTCAGTCGTGGTGTTGACTGTTATTTACAGTGTTCCTTTGTATCGTCCTCTCACTATGAGGATTGAGTTGAAGTCTCCTTATCTGATCAATTAAGGGCCAGGATCTGCTCCAACTCTCTGCCTTTAGGTTTTGCAAAGGGATCCAACTTCATCGACACTCTCGCCAGGACAGAAAACGTGGTTGCTAAAAGTGTTTTGCATTTAATTGTGAATGTCTTGTGTTTGTTTTTTAATCCGTACATGTCTATTCCTAACCTGGCTTCTATCCCAGGATTTGTAGGGGCGAGGAGGGTGGTGGTGGAAATAACCAGAATCTAACATGTTTCTTTATTATTGGCCATTCCTAAAATTACCACAGGCGCTGCTGATTCAACGTGTCAGGTTCGAACAACCATATCTATACATGAAGAGTTCAATTTTTTGCTCATGACTATAACACAGGAATCTTCCCAGACTGGGCCACACTAGATAAGGTTCAATGGCATTCAAGGGGAGTCAGGTATCCTTTTGTGCCTACACACGGATTCCAGACTTATTCCCTGCTTGACTCCTCCTACTGGTTTGGCCAATCTGTCTCTCCCAAAATATCCATGGCAAGGAAGAGGTGCTCTTGCTCTGAAGGTGTCCTGGTGACGTTGGGTATTGTGTCATGGTTGTGATTTAGGGCAACCTTCCCCGTAACTGCTCTTCTCCTGCAGGGTCTTTCCAAAGGATTCCCAGATTCTCTTCCTGGGTGTGAAATGCTTTCATCCCCTTTGTGGCATTTGAGAATTTCCTTGGCTCTTGCAGAAACCGGTGCGTGGCTCAGCCTGCACCTTCTAATCAGATGCTCCCACAAGAGCCCAGCCTATTAATTTGCCACCGCACAAAGGATTACCAGCCCATAAAATATGATGCATGATAAAAGGTATCAATTCTGAACACCGCAAATCTGCCGTTTCACCACAGCGTGAAGGCAAATGAGTTTCCTTTAGCTCGAATGAGTTCAGAGATAAACTTCAATTTAACACAATTTCTTTTTGCAAGAACCAGGGGGAGCCGCTTCCTTGGCGTGCCAGTTTCTTATCAACATGTTAGGTTTGGAGCTTATTAGTCAACTTAATTTGGGGAAACGCCAGGATAATTTACAGATCAAAAGGTCCAAGTGCTGGGGAAGCCCTTGACCATTTTCTTCTGCAGGACCTGCCCTTTTAAAGAATTAACCAAATGAGCCATTTGCTTGGTGTCTTTTTGTAATGGGGTGACTCATTCATTCATTCGTTCATTCATTCTTATTTTTTTTCCTCTCTTTTTCATTGTCTGTGTTGTGTCTTTGATGTGCAGATAAGCCTGAAGTACAAGTTTTGCAGAATTCTCCTCCGCAGCCGCTCACAAGGGAAGGAGACCTGCTCGAACTCCTCTGCCAAGTCAAAGGGAAACCAGAGTAAGTGAGGCTCTCACATGGGGGTTGGCCTCTCTTGAGTTGCTGTGTGGCAAAACCTCTTTCCTGGCTTGCCACCCTGTGGCGGCTGCCCCCTTCTTGAACCCCTGCGTCTCTCGGCACCTTCTCTATCCTGCTCCTCGTCCTGGTCTTCGTGGCCATCAGGCAGTGGAGGCACCAAGGTGGCCTCTGCGGAAGCAGCTGCCGTCAACCATCCTGGTTGAAGCAATTGGTGGCAGAGGAGGTGATTACATGGTGGCCTTCAGTCATTCTAGAGCAGGTTAATATATGTCTCCAGAAAGAGAAGATGTCACCAGAAGACCCTAGAGCTCTGTTGGGCTGCAGATGTGAACTAAGTAGAAGGACTGAGAGAGGCTTCCTAGTTGAACATGGTAGGGATGGAATTATAGGAGAGAAAGATCCCTTCTCACCCTGTCTAAGTACTTCATATTTGTCAGGTTTTCATTTCCCTAAGCCCCCAAATCCCTAAATGGAAGGTGCTAATAAGCTGTTGCAAAAATTGAAGCATTATAGTAGGTTTTTTGGTAGCTTTTTATATCCAGGCTCTTAAGAGCCATTTCTGAGCAGGAGTGTGGTGAAATCTTTTTGCAGAGCATTAGTGCAGAAGAAATGACAAATATTTCAAGCAAGGAAAGGGTTCTTTGTAGGCTGGGTTTTACTTACTATTAATTCTTTATAACTCACAGCTTTTGCATCTGAGCCTTCCTTTTTCAGTCTCTCAAATGAATTAAGCAGAATCAGAGATAACTCTAATCCAGTGTTTCTCACCCTTTGCACCTTTAAGATGTCTGGACTTGAAGTCTGCACATCTCAAAGGTGCCAAGGTTAAGAAACTCACTGCTCTAATCAATACTTTCCTGGTTGGGCCAATTCAGTTAGAGGTCTCTCTCACTCTCTCTCTCTCTCTCTCTCACACACACACACACACACACGCATACACACACACACAGGCCAGTCAATCCACTGTTTCCCACCATGCCTTCCGACCTAAAGGTGACACACAGCGAATTCTGTTCAGTGGGGCTCTCTTGCAAGGAAAGGTGCATTGGACAGAAGAGACACACATTTCGCTAGGTAAAGTCTTTCGGCTTTGTCTCTCTTTCTTTCTCTTTCTTTCTTTCTTTCTTTCTTTCTTTCTTTCTTTCTTTCTTTCTTTCTTTCTTTCTTTTTTCTTTCTTTCCCCCTCCTGTTGGCTTGGCTTGGTTGCATGTTTCTGGGTTTTGCTTTCGAGTGTTGTATTTTGCGGTGT
>JANHFM010002171.1:0-11083 GCA_032468115.1 Grayia smithii
TGTCCATGGGGTTTTCATGGCAAAGATACTGGAGTGGGTTGCCATTTCCTTCTCCAGTGGATCACGTTTTGTCAGAGTCCTCTGCTATGACCTGTCCATCTTGGGTGGCCCTGCACAGCATAGCTCACAGCTTCATTGAACTGCGCAAGCCCCTTTGCCATAACAAGTAAGTAATCCATATAATCATAGGATACTGCAAACAGCTGTAAAGGTGAGCTGGTTGCCAAGTGTCCAAAAATGTTCAGCTACATTCTTAGTAACAATTTTGAAGTTGTTTGCAGTGGTCTTCTACTGAGATTGGTCTCGGAGATCCTTTACACAGCTGTAGACCTTTACTTGTTTCACTGCGCCGAGGTGGCGCAGTGGTTAGAATGCAGTACTGCAGGCTACTTCTGCTAGCTGCAGTTCAGCAGTTCAAATCTCACCAGGCTCAAGGTTGTCTCAGCTTTCCATCCTTCCGAGATGGGTAAAATGAGGACCCAGATTGTTGGGGGCAATATGCTGATTTTGTAAACCGCTTAGAGAGGGCTGTAAAGTACTATGAAGCAGTATATAAGTCTAAGTGCTATTGCTATTGCTATTGCTACTTCATTATGAAGTACTCTTGTCACCCTTATCCTTTCAACATTATCAGCAAGGTTATATACCAAGGATTTGTGTCATTGCCAGCATCGTACTTTGGATCACTGGAACTAGGAAGCCATACACAACCATGCTAACATCAAGGTGATGATTCCTTAGGAATGACAGAACAGTAAACAAAAGAGTGTCCCATCTATTGTTCTCCATAAAGCGAGGTACCATACTTCATCTCACGTGCCTTACTATCTTTTTGTCTTTTATTTTACCTTTATTTTCTGTTCCATTTTAAAATGATACCTTTTATTTATTTATTATTATAGCAATTACATCCTAAGTGCTTACTTCTCAATCTGACTTACAAGTTTCCATTATCAAAAATGCTTTCTACCAAAACATTGCTGCCAAGGCAGATATTTCCATGTTAACCATCTTCCTGACAAGACACAGAGTACTCTTTGGAGCCGTCTTGTGAGATAAGAGAAAATGAGATTGACTCTTTAGTAAATATGATGAATAATTTCAAATAGGTCCTTGAAGAATTCTGGGAATTAGATGATCTAATGGGTTTCATTGGTTAAACAGACTGGAAATATAAATAATAAGAAAGATGAACAGTTTGCTGGAAATAAGATCTGGTGAAATGAGATGAAAGGATCATTAGGACTATGCACTACTTTTGAAAGAGGTGCAAGCAGGCCAAATCTCATGAAAAATATTTCAACTGCTGCATCTTTTGCAAATCTGGCTGCCAGTGAAACTGCTGTCTCCATTTTAGGAAAAATAAATAGGCTTGGCAGAACTGAGCGAAGTAACAAGATAAGATAGCTAGGTGGGATCAAAGAGATTACAAGGAATGTCCTTGAAAGAACCAGGGAGCCTTACAAGTGACAAGTTGACAGTGTGCATTTTCTAAGGCTCAGCTTTAGACAATGGTGTCTAACAAACCCATCTAGCCTAGTGGAGCTAGCTGTAGAATTCTGGG
Organism: Grayia smithii; assembly: GCA_032468115.1. Taxonomy (NCBI): domain Eukaryota; kingdom Metazoa; phylum Chordata; class Lepidosauria; order Squamata; family Grayiidae; genus Grayia; species Grayia smithii. The sequence continues at coordinate 1,565 of JANHFM010002171.1, forward strand.
AGCTAAAATTCACATATTTTAAAGTTCCCAAAGTTGAGAAACATTGATCTCACCTCGGGGTTTAGCCCATATTTATCTACCATGTGGCCTGTTTAAAAGACTTCTGTCTGGGGACTTTCTGTCTACTGTAGGAATTAATGTGTAAGTTACAGCCTTGTTTAGGAGTACAGTGCAGATACTATTTTGAATAATTTTTTTCCAGGATGAATTTTAAGAAGCTTAAATTCCTCTTAAGAAGCTTGGGATTTTCTTTTTATTCCACCAAAATTGTGAGGTTTTGTTTTTTTTTAAATGGGAGGATCTGAGACAAATCAATCTGTTCAGATGAAGGTTCTTGCCTAAGCCATCCATGAAGCTTGCCTTGCCCTGTCCAGATGAAACATTGTTCAGTATTCTATTTACTCTGCAGTTTACAATGTAGTACCAATGCTGTGGCTATTAACTGCTCCTATTTTACAGTGCAGGTTATTTGCCGCTACGCTATTCAGCATGGAAGCTTTTATCCTATTTAATGTTCCTGCATTATCTGGAAGAATGTGTTAGAGAAACTCATTGTGTGGTTATATTTTATTTATTTGTAAAATCACTTTTAAAGTGACAGATAGCTCCTTCAGAATGGGGTTGGAGCAGACAGCAAGCTTCCATTATTGAGCAAATAATAGATATGGCCTTGGAGGTCAGGCAGGCCAAGAAAGGGCAATCAAAATGTCTCATTTCTTTTTGGGGCCTTTGGTAGCTGTACCAGAAACCCATTGAGTCTTTACAGAATGTCACATCAGTTATGGGAAAAATTCTGACTATCCAGAATCTGACTTGAGAGAATGATTCTTTGCCAATTGATATCCAGTTTTGGTATGGCAAAAACCCAGACTTGGTTTTTGCTTTTCAGGCACTCCATTCAGCAGTCTGCAAGCTCCACAGCTGAATTTTTTAAACAGAATTTGGATTCTGTGGGTGTTTATTGTAAGACTTCGAAAAATTGGGGTCAGAGCAGGAAGTTATTTTATCCCCATGATTGCACTGGAAATCTATATTGTTTCCCTTCAATTTTTAAAGGTGAGCCACCCAGCATTGCTGTGGAATCAGGCAGCCTCAAAATTGAAATAAATAAATAAATAAATTTCCTGTTACCAACTATAAATATTATTATATTTCTATCAATATTTGTACATCTTAAATTTCTCCACTTCTTTTCCATCTTCTTTAAACGTTCTGTCAAGTTAAACCAGTTAACTGATTTGTTCTGGTTTCCTAAATACATTTATGCGAATGCTGAAGTGATTAATTTTCATTTGGTCTTGGATATATTCTTTTCAATTTCATACTCTTTGTTATATCATACATTTGCTGCAAATAGCAATAGCACGTAGACTTATATACCTCTTCATAGGGCTTTTACAGCCCTCTCTAAGTGGTTTACAGAGTTAGCATATTGCCCCCAACAATCTGGCTCTTCATTTTACCCACCTTGGAAGGATGGAAGGCTGAGTCAAACCTTGAGCCAGTGAGATCTGCTGAACTGCAGCTAGCAGTCAGCTGAAGTAGCCTGCTGTGCTGCACTCTAACCACTGCGCCTCGGCTCTGCCAAGTCACTTGGGTTCTCTGCCAATTAATGACATGACCTTAAGCTTTCCTTATATATTTGTGTAAAATATATTAATACATTAAACAATCAATGGTCTATTACAAATCTTTGTCTTATTTCCATTCATATATCCTTTTCCCCCATTGTATATTGCCCTTTTTGCATTCAGCAACACAACTTAATATTTGTACAAAACTTTATAATTCAACCCTTTTCATTTTATCAAATGCTTTTTTTGTAATAACATGTATATTTCTTCAATCAATAAACTTTCTGATATGTAGTTCTCTATGATTTCAGAAAAATAAAAAAATTGGTGTGCACCAATCTTTCTAAATTTTACTAATGCCTTTTACATGCCCTTTATATGCCCTTTACATACCCTTTCAGTTAGAATTCTGCCAAATGAGATACACTTAAACTAATTCCTTTTTTAAAAAAAAAACATTTTCACAGTATTTCAGACATCAACTTTCTCTTGAATTACGGTCAGATAAGAAGATCTCCATGTGAGCTGTTATGATAAATTTGCCAAACATTTTGCTAATAAATTGCTGCCTGGAAACCTGAGAGTAAGATCATTTATAAACTGTAGTAAATAGATCAATTACCAAAGAAAGTCCAGTGTGTTTCATATATTCAGAAAATACTTAATTCAAATCTATTTTGCTTAAATCATATGTTCAGTAATATAATGAATTATGACAAATATTTTATTTACAGTTTCTGTAAGAATGAAATAAAACTGAGGAGTCTCAGTTTATGACTTAGGATGTGAACAAACATGATTTTGAATTGGATGTTCTTAATTGTATTAAGATTAGATAGGTAAATGAGATTTTTAATGTCAAGGTATTTCATACTGAAATTTTAGTAAAGGAAGAAAGTATAAAATATAATTCCACAGCCATTTGGTACTACTGTATTGGATTATTTGAATCTGAAAAGAAACTAAATAAAGAGAACTTGGGAAAAGGAGATAGATCGATAATGATCCAACAGCCAGGTTTCTGAGTACTTGTTTGACAGCAAAGAAGAAATAGGATTAAAGTGCAGAGTCACAGAAGGGGAGCCAAATGGATCAATACTTCCCATTTTATATAACATGAAGATTAATGGAGATTCATCCGTTTTCATTTTACATTTTGTAAAAAATTAATACAGAGCAATTGATCAGTAAATAGGTTATTTGGAGTGAGGTTTTAAAAGGTGTGGGGAATTCATATTTACAATGAAATGTACAGTGGAAAGAGGTTGGGTTGTCTGAAGTTATTTATTCTAGCTAAGTTGCATAAGACAAGCCATTCATGCTATACGCTGCTTTTGTTGATATCTCCTGATCTGCAACTTTATGCTAAACGAACAAGATCATGGAAAATTGTTTAATCTGTGGATTACTTTTCAAAATAGGACTACCACTATTCTTAATAGCAGGTAAGATATTTCCATTTCCATTTATGTTGTATTAAGGTCATAGAGAAAATAAGATTGTGCATTTATGTTGTGTTAAGGTCATAGGGAAAATAAAATTGTGCATATTAGTGTGGAGTTAGGAAAATAATGAAACAGCTTCACTTTCAAATATGGTCACACAGAGAACAGGTTTTCTTGTAGTATTATCTTATGCTAATGCGCAGGTTTACATTTGTTCTGTAGGAATCAACAAAACTGGGTTGAGTCCTTCTAGATTCTACAAATTGTATTTCTTGATTCAATATGAAACTATAGTTATGATTGACCTGGTCTGAAATTATTTCTTACAATTTTATATTTCATATTTATTAGAATTAATATAGATCAAGGAAATAAAGACTGACTTCTAATAGTTTCAGGATTCTTTTATCATAGCTGAAACTGAAGAATTCAACTTTATTGAAAGTATTAAACATTCTAGAATATTTAGATGAAATGGAGAAAATGATAGAAGAAGGGAATTAGACCTAATCATAGCAGGATGGATAAGAGTTCCTTGCTTGCTTAGGCTTAATATTATTCATTCATTCATTTATTTATTTATTTATTTATGCTATCTATCATGTAAAGCAACCTCGGAGGTGATTTTGAAGGCACTTCATATTAACTGCAATATAAAATAGAAAGGAAATACAGCATGCACCAAGCAAAGCAGATATCTCACAAGCCATGCTCCTTAGCCGTGAAATATTTAATACCGGTATCAGTGAAAGAAGAAAACAAATGATGGTGCTACTGGAATGCTTGCCCCAAAGGAACAGCTGACTGGGAATGCTGTATATTTTTTCAGTTTTAAAATTTACAAACTTTTCTGTATTTCCATTAAAACGTACAATTGCTGTCTTGCTTTGATAAGAAGAAACAGGTACAAAATGTTCCTCGTATCAAGGAATTCATTTAAAGAAGGGTAGATAAAAGCTTTTAGCTGAGTTTGTTTGGCTAAGCTAGTAAATGTAAGCTATTTAATCTGGTTAGTGCTAGTTGGGAATTGCAAGGTTTAAAGCTTAAACCTTCCTAGGAAGAGACAATAGCAAATCATTTCTATATTCTTGCCAAGAAATCTACATGGTGTGCAATCATCAAAATCAACCTGAACTTGGAGAAAATTTTACCTTTTATAACCAAATTGGCAGGCTTTCAAGGTTGCTGGAAAATAGTGATTTGCCTGAGTGAAATTGCATATATGTATATTTGTGAGGAAGTCCAACTAAATTCAGTGGAATATCCCATCTTTTTATGCAAAAAAAAAAAAAAAATGCAGCCAGCATTTAAAAGTACAATGGTCACAAGTCTAGGGTTAAAACAAAAAGTTTAGAAGAACTACAACATGGTGAAAGCCATGCTTTACATGAAAAAAGTCTCACAACATAGGTAGATAAACTATGGGTTCATACTTGTGTCAAAGAACAAATTATGTGGTATGTTGAGAGTCACACTAAAAAGTGAGCAATATAAAAAGAGGAAGATGGAAAGGAGGATGGTAGGGAACAAAAGAAAGGCATAACTTAAAATTTAATTAAAATCATGAATAAATAAAATAATTTTTAGAAGTGGAAGATGTGTTTGTAAGCATTATTAGACAAGGTACACTTTCATGTATATTTTATATAACTTAAATTTTAATTACTATATATGTAAAATCAATATATTTACACTGGATATGCACTTTTTAAAACTTTCCTAATATTGTTATATTAGAACCAGAGATGGTTTCAGAGGCATTTATCACTGAATTGACTATGTAAGTAGAGAGAAATCTGGGTGAAATCATTTGCATTTCAGAGAAAATGATCAGGTAGCTAATAACGTAAAGTATTTTGGAGCAAGCAACATGTACTAAAAAGACAAATATTCAAGTATGTACCTTAACTACCTATACTTACCTACCTAACTACTATTCACTAAGTGATAAATTACTAGTATTGTAGTAAAATTACACAATTTTAGAATAATATTTGGCTATTTTCACAGCTATAGGTTTCAGATACAATGGGCTATCTCTGGTCTACCTCATCTTCCTGCTAATTCTCCCACTGTGTCCCAGACCAAATGATATTACAATGCAAGGTAGGCAAACATCCACCAAATCCTAATTCGCCTTTTGATGACCTCCAGGTAGGTATGGATTACAGTCTCCATGTTTTACAGTCAATATTGACAAAGCCAAATGCCTATAGAATTCTGGGAATCATAGTCTCAACCCATTGAGGGTGCCATGTTGACTATAGCATGTTGAACTACACTCAGGTTAATTATAGTGTATAATTGTAGTAATCTAGTAGTACTTTAATACTTTAACCACTAGATTAAATTATACCATATATAATTTAATCAATTTAGTCTAGTAGTAGAAACAGGAAGCTGTGAATTCTAGCCCCACCTTAGCCATGAAAGCTAGCTGGTGACTTTGGGCCAGTCACTTTTTCTTAGCCCAAGTCACCTGACAATGGGCTGGAGGAGGAAGGAATTTAACGTTCATTGAGTTATTTATAAAAATAATAAAGATGGTATGGAAATAAATAAATAAAAGATTGAATAAAGTGAAATAAACTACTAATCTGTGCCTCTTTTATGGTCTCTGATCTGCACATTGCTCTTGCCTCAGAGCATTTCCAACAAAACCTTCGAAATCACTATATTCTTTGGATCATATTTAAGAACCACAGCATTATTTCAACGTTGGTCTGAAAATCTGACTAATTTCATTTATCTATATATAGACTTTAATTGGCTAGATATCCCTTTATGATTAATTCCATTCTGGAAGGCTGATATTTATTTTCTCATAAATAGTAGCATCATGATTTAGAAAGCAACTTTTTAAATTTTAGGATTTTTCTCCTTTGTTGTATTTTTTTAAAAAATAGTTGGATTGTGTGATGAAATAGAAATGTTTTAATAATGTTTATGTTTTTGTCTTTCAGGCTGCACTGGGCACTTGCTTAGAACCATCAGTTATACCAGCTTCATATTCCTTATGTTACAAGTGTCTTTTCAAATTGCTTTCTACTACTTACCACCTAATGGTACAGATCAATTCAAAATTTCATGGCAATAATTTATTCTAGGGGTAAAAAACATTATAACTAGAGATCAGACTTGGAATAACTGATCACTTTCTGCCCAACATAATTAACTGGGTTACTTAACCAGGAGTTTGTGTTCTTTGAAAACATCATCAATTAGAGCTGATTAAAATATTTGTAAAATGAAAACTCAAAAGATTAAAAACTAATTCTAACTAATGTAGAGTAAGAAACAGAAAAGAAAAAGAGGTCAAAGAAAAAGTTAAAAATTCCAGAAAAGAAAGAAAAAGAAAAAAAATACAAAGAAGTAGATTCCTATCTTCTTTACAGCAATCATAGTAGAATTCTGGGTGGCCATTTTGAATTTCTCAAATTTTAAACATTACCTCAGAAAGGTTTGTTTTGAGGTTGTTTGAAATTTGAGAAATTCAAATGGCTTCTACATTATTGCTGTACGGTATCTCTATAGAAAAAGAAATAGGGTATAGTATATTTTAGTATGCAAAGACTTGGTTTATGTGTGGTTTAGTAAGCTATAGTGTTACATTCTTTGAAGAAAGGATAGTGAATCTAGATTCTAGAAGGTACTTATAGTTACAAAATAACAAAGTCTAGTTTCATGTAAATTTATCTTTAAACCTGAATTACTGGGAAATTGTTTATGTTTAGAATTTTTTTCCCTTTTTTGGAATCTTCCAAAAAAAATCTTATATAAATGCTTATTTACTTTGTTCAAAAGAAGACACAAATATTTTTAAAAGTGTCATTTGGGGATAAAATTATTTTCTGATTTTGGTGATATGAGGCCATTCAAAACTTATCAGAAATACTGGTAACTTATTAGAAATATTTTTCATCACTCATAGGGTTCAAGCCAAGCATGACTTGGGTAACGACATGTCCCTCATGTTTATATAAATTGATTTTAATTTGAATTAGAATGACATTGTTTTTACATTTGTTTTGCACTTATTTCCTTGCCAATTTCAAAATTCTAAGATACTGATATGAAGGACTGAAAATGTTTCATTTTAAAAGTTTTTGCCAATAACGCAATCCATGTGTTAGACAAACACCCCCCAGTTCCACCAATATATACTTTTTTTAGTACAAACAATACATTAAAATATTAAGGAATGAAATATAATGGCTGTTTCCAAACCAATGGTTTTTCTTTTCACAGATTTTTTTTGGGAGGAAGTGCTGTCACATTTTGGTATTGTACGGTAAGATTTTAATTCAATTGCCTGATTTTATTGCTGGGGTGGGAGAAGGTAGGGGTGTCCACAGGGCATAGTTGAAAAAACTCAAAATAGCAGCTATGATAGTACAATTGAAACACTTCCCATTTTTTATGTGTGCCACCGGGGCAATAACTGGAGACTTTGAATAAGTATTTTATTATTTCTATATATTTATAAATAATTTAATATTTTTATAAATATAAATAAATACCAGTAATGGCCGACAAGCCTTCCTGTCCCATTGCTAACCAATTTCCAGAGGTTCTAGAAAGTCATTAAGGGAAGCTCAATGCTGCTGTCTTTTTGACAGCCAAGTTTGATGGATCAGGCGGCTTTGTTCCTCACACCTTGGGAAAACTTATTTAAATGTATGCTGCATCTGCTTCCATTTTGAGTCACTGGCATTTTTGACACACCAATTGTTTTTGCCTCTCTGGCATAACTGTAACATGCCTGTACTGGGACCCTCAGCCTATGCATTGGGGTCTCCTTGTAGCAGCTTCACTGGTGCAGGTTGTTTTTTAGTGACCCATCTTAGGTTATTCCATCTTCATTATGGAAACCTCTAAAAGGCCACTTTGCACCACTCTGGGATTGGCTCCAACCCTAATTGGTCTTGTGATGCTATCTATTTTGGAGAAAATGAATCAATACATTTATGACTCTTCTCTGGTATTTTGTAGGTAGTATTTTCCTTTGAATCTCTTGATTGCACACCTGGTGGGCAGTCTGTTGTCCTCATAATAGGAACTCTCTCCTCACCCCATATCTTGGCTCCCAGGTTCAAGCCAAGGATTCCTCTCTTTATCCTTCCTCCAACAGTGTGGTAGTATAGTATAGCCTTTATTGTCATTGTACATCATGTATACAATGAAATTGGTTTTAGCCTCACTGGTGCAATCCATGACAAAAAATACAAACAACATAAATAGTATAAGAATTATCCCTATGCAAGTAATTAGGGAGAAAAAAAGAAAAAGAAAAACTAGTCATACGTTTCCGCGTGTGCGTGGAGTGATTGTGATTGTGTTTAAGAGTCTGACAGCCCAAGGATAGAAACTACATCATGATGATCTTGCCTGGATGGGAAATGAAACTTCTGCTAGAAAACAGCCAAGCTCCAAGAAACGAACAATTGAACCCAGTGTTCCATGTATTCTCTACTTGAAAGTTGTGGCTATCACTATGTTAAAGCATTACAGGATATAAATAATATTGATGTTGGCAATTCTAGCATTCTATCGTTTTATTCAAAGTGCAATGCACTACTTTAAAGGCAAAGAAAAGAGAGAAAAATTGTGTTCCCTTTTTCATTGCTCATTAGTAGGAACTTTACTTTCTTCCAAAGGATAACAATTGTATTTGAAATACTGAAATCTGGGGGGAAAAATCAGGAAAACACCAATGATGTTACCATTAAATGCTTCAATGACTTGCTGAAGAGTTTCTAATGAAAGTCCACTGTATCCTTTGGCTAGGACATTTATCCTCAGAGCTAAGAGCATACGGCATCTCTCTGGAATCAAAGGCTTCCCAACTCCTGAAATGAAAAGGTTCATTTCAAGATTATCAGGATGAAAATAATTGTAAAAATGATCATGAAATAATTAGAAATGAATCCTCCATTACCTGCAGAATGTGACCGGACTAAGTTCACTTGCAGCTCCCTCAGAGAGAAAAGAGTGGAAAATAGTCAGTTCAAACTACATTATGAAATTAAATTTAATGCAAAAAAGTTTTAAAAAATTAAAACTGGAAATTATTTCACTACGTTAAAAATATCTTTGGCTCGACTTCCGGCTTGACTTCCGGTGCCGAAGATGGCTCTCTCAAGAGCCGCCGGCACCGCTGTCTGTAAATGTCGGGGGGGTGGCGTCCAGTGGCTGCCCCCGCCGGCATAAAGCTGACCCCCTGGGCGAAGGGGGGTCAGCGAGCGTCCTGGTCGAGGGTCGGCTCCCCCAGACCTCCGGATCGCTTGAATTCCGGGGTCGAACGGGGGGTCCCCTGGAGGCCGGGGAAAGCTCCAGGCGGCGGTGTTTGCCTGCCTTTGTGGCAGGACTAGGCACCGGAATGCAAACCATTGTAGAAGAAGGAGGAAGTCAGAAAGTTAGAACTACAATACAAACGGAACAAAAATAGGATATCTAATCGCAAGTATTATTTTTTTTGAGATTTTTTAACTCAAAATTGA
>JANHFM010002171.1:19000-32229 GCA_032468115.1 Grayia smithii
GCAAGGTCAGTACCCGGCGTATAAGACGACCCCCCACTTATCTGAAGATTTTAATGGGTTAAAAAGTTGTCTTATACACCGGAATTTATGGTAGGTATATTTCATGTTTCATTCATAAAATATGATTAATCTAACTATTGAATTCATCCACATTCAAGACTTGTACAATATATGAAACATAGACTAACCAAATGTAGTATGTTTGCACATGTTAAATTACAGAAGGTGAACATTAGGGAAGTACAGTCTACAAGTGCATCTGGTAGATCTTTACAGGAGTGGTTAAGAATGTTATGTGAATATAGTCAATTAAGACAGAATAATATTTATATATACCAAGGACAGATGGGACAACCAGTAGAGTGGTGATGAATTGTATAAAACTAGAAACATCACTAGAAGCCAAAATCACAAGACTACGCCTGATTTACTTTGGCCAAATCATACATGCAAATTCATTGGAGAAGTCAATGATGCTAGGAAATAGTTAGTGGATCAAAAAGAAAAGGCAATCAAAAAACTTAAAGGCTTGATATCATAAAAACTGTTACGAAGATGAACATTCAAAAACTAAAAGAAGCTGTGCTTGATAGGATAACATGGAAAACAATATTCAGACATGACTGAATATTGCAGAATGAAATGAATATAAGAAATCTGTCTTGTTATATGCTGATTATATTTTTACAGTCCTATTATCCATATTGGTCTATGAAGCTGCAACATTATCAAAATCTGTCTGCTTTAAAATACATGATTGCTATGTATTCATTCATAGGTTTGGAGTATCACCTACAATAGCTGGTTAACTTTTGTTCTGCTAATTTGGTCCTGTATAATTTGGATGGTACATGACCGTCATCTCTATGCCTTGCGCAGTTTACCCTTTCTTGTCACCTATGGAAATGTACTAGTGATTCTTAATTTTATTGTGGGACTGAATCTTACACAAGAGGAATTATTTCCAGGAGTTGCAACTTCATTACTCATTGATTTAGATTTGAAACCTTATTCTCTTCCCTGTGTCCATCTGGGAGCCAAGGTAAGCATATACTTGCTAAAATGAACAGTCTAGTGGTTAAGGCATCAAGCTAGAAGCTGGGAGACTGTGGGTTCCAGTCCCGCCATGAAAACCAGTTGGGTGATCTTGGGCTAGTAACTTTCACTGAGCCCAACATACCTCACAGGTTGTTGCTGTGGGGAAAATAGGAGATGGAAGGACTATTATATATTTTCACCACCTTGAGTTTTTTATAAAAAATAATAAAGACATGATATAAACAAATGAATAAGCAATAAATGAATTGTTACTGCACTTGTGATGGGTAGGAGTTTCAGGGTGCTGAAGAGATATAAAATTGAAGCCACACTTCCAGTGCTGGCTAGTTCTTGTATGCATACTCCTCATTAAAATACTTTCATCAAATAAAATCCTCATGTGGTTCTGTTGCAGATTTTATATCAGTTAACTTTCTGGTTATTGTTGAAGCACCATGTGATGCAAAGACAGAAGCAAAAAGAGGAGGGATTTCTCAAAGAAGTGATAGTACATCAAACTGGTAAGAATGTTTAATATTGGGTAAAGTTACCCTGATCCTTTGCCCCTCTCTTTAAAATGGATTTTAAAAGTCTTCATTCAGTCCAGGAATGGTGGCAGAGAAACTAATTTAGGAAATAGTTCTAAGTTACACAAAGACAGATCCTATCTAATGGTTAGGGGAAAAAACCTACTTCATTGTAGGAGCAGTTTGAGAGTAGAACCTATTTAGAGGTTTTCTAAGATGTGTTCAGGTTGAATCTGGGTAGCCATTAATCATGAATTCTTTAATTTGAATTTTTTTGGTAACTCTAGAAAGTGTTTGTCAACATTGACAACTTGCTGGCTGTAGAATTCTGAGAGTTTGTCCACTCATCTTGAAGTTGAAAAGTTGAGAAACACTGTGCTAAGGCTATGTTTTTCTATTGGCTTTGGTCTTGCTTCACCACATTTCATGGCAGGTAGTGTATTTCAGTCTCTTCTACAACTTCACTGCAACTTCAGTATGTCAGGAAAGAAATACAGACAACCCTATTAGTGAACTTAATCCTAATCTTTCTACTCTATTTCACAGCCTTCATAAAAAAAATAGATTTCCCTATTTAAAAATCAGTGAGTTGAACACCAGACCCTGCTCCCCCCCGCCTGCTCCCAATTTCTGGGTTTAAGAAATCCATTATTCTCTCCACCATCTACTCACACTGAAAACATATATGTGTGTATGCCCACAGATGCTATGCTAGCCATTTTTTTCTTTCTATTGACTGAAGTTAAAATTATTTTTATTATTCTGGAAGCCAGGGACACTCAGGGCTGGTGGTGGCTGTGTTTCAGTCTCATTTTTTGCACTCTTCTATTGGTGAGTGAGAGGGAAAACAAGTTGACTCATGTGGTTTGGAACCACTAGGCATGGGGATGATTGATGCTGTATTCAAACTGGTTGGAAAGGGAGTGAAAACTGTACTATCTGAGAATGCATGATTCTATTAGAATGAATGATGAGAATATGCATTGTTGGGGAGGAGATGGAAGCTACATACATTATGCTTTGCATACATAGAAATGTTCAATGAACTATAAGCATTAGATATAGAATATTTCATTCTTAAGAAAAAAGAGGGGACACATATGCATACATCGGTAGCATTACAATGGAGGTGGGGGGAAAGTGGGTATTCTGTGTTTATTCCAAGCTCAGTCTTATCTAGAGCTGTTCAGGAAATTCTATGGAATCCAATGAGACTTGCTGGTAAACAAGCACACTCTGGATTATAATATTGTACCATTAATAATTAGTCAAATGCAATAACATTTATCCTAAAAAATCATTCTGGTCCATTAAATATTGATGATGCTCCTGATTGAATGTACACTCCTGTTGCAGAAATGGACACACCGCAAAATCTGTTTGTGGAAATATTCAGTTCTATATTTAAGAGGATCCTAATAAAATACTGGATTTACTTCTGTTCCATCATGTTCCTTATTGTCAGCTTCAATGGCAAAGTGGTCCTGTATAAAATTCTTTACATTATCCTTTTTCTGTTTTGTGTGGCTTTATATCAGGTAAGCAGATTTGGAATTTGAGACTTCTGCTTGATTCCTAACTTCTGAAGGGAAAAGAAAGCACTGCCAAATCAAATCTGTTAGTTTGCAGTTCTTTTGATGCTCTGTCTTTGAAATTTTAATCTTTTTCTATTTCTACATTAATTTGCAATTTGTGTAGAAGTTTGCAGAAAAATACATTTCCATATACATATATTTTTCCCAAAGGCTTATAACTGTCTATAATTTTATATCACATTCCAGATGCTATTGTGTTTGCAAAAGTGCCTTAGAAGTTTCAAAGTGCCAACATTAAAGATATTTTCCAATTAGTTCATTCCTTGGCTTCAGAAATGCATGCATCTGATAGATTCATATTAAATTACAAATAAAAAATCCCCTTATGACTTATAGCCTAGTCATGTTATTTTAATTCACGTATGGGAGAAACTGTCTGTGCCTCTAAAAGCAGCTATGATTATTGAGAGTTTTTTTTTAATTTGTGAGGGTTGCACAAGTTGAAATTTCCCAAGAAAGAAAATAATTGCAAACACACAACTTTTATCTATAGATGTATTTTGATATCAATATAAAGACAAATGGACTTTGAAAACTCTGTAGCTCAGTTTGAATTGTTGTGACTCTATCTACTAAAGCCTTCCAGTAGGTTATTTGATTATAATCAATACTAAGACTACAAAATTAAATTTTTTGGTTCTAGTTACATTATGAAGGATGGCGACGAGTCCTGAAGGGATTTTGGCTGATAAGTGTCTCCTATTCGATGATAGTCCTCATTGCTTTATATACTTACCAGTTTGAGATGGTTTCTGCATTTTTCCTAAAAACTTTGGAAATATCAGAGGAAAGGTAAGAACTTTAATTTAAGATTCTATATTGTTATTGTACCTTGAGATTTTTTCCCAAAAATTCTGTTGTATAGAAACAAATAAAGAATTTGCTGCTGGTATTAAAATATAGATGCCAATACTAGATGAAGTCAGCTACACCTCTCAAATCTTCTCCAAATCTAATTCAACTGTGTACACTTCATGGCACACACATATAGAGGTTAGTACAAGTTGCTTTGTTTAATAAGCACTTAATAAGCCCAGAGTCCTTCGGGAGTTGGGCGGCATATAAATCAAAATAAATAAATAATAAATAAATAAACTTGCTAAGTGATAATTCAAATGGCCCTGAATGAAGGTGACTTACAAGGAGTCTTCAAAGTAATTGAAATGTACTTAAATCACATGATTGTGATACAGGTGTTTAGTAATCAGTCTGCAATTACAATGTTGCAGCACCTCGCCATTTTCGACCTACACAACCAAAGGCAATGGCCATCATGTTTAAAATGGCATGGGATTGCTTAAGTGTAGGGACTGGAAGTGCTGGAATTTGAACTGCCAGTCCCAATTCCCATCCTATAGTAATATAGAAATGGAGGTGGGTTTTTTTGTCAACTTCTCAGTCTGATATGCAGCTCTGGTATACCTTGTGGGAGTTAGATATAAAGGTGTAATAAATTACTGGGAAAAGGCCATATAAACAATGGAATTGAGCCAAAGCAAAGCACAGATATATTTATTATTAGATTGTTTTTTATCCCACCTTTTTTACTTTATAAATACTCATGCTGGTGAACATATCTAAAGTCCTTTCTCCTCCTATTTTCCCCACAATAACCCTATGAGGTGAGGTGAGTTGAGAGAGAGAAAATGATTGACCCAAATAACTTAACTGACTTTCGTGCCTAAGGCAGAACTAGAACTCATGGTCTTCTGGTTTCTAAGTTAGCACCTTAACCACTACACCAAACTGGATTTCATAAATATATGTATGTATAGTGGGTCCTGTTCAGGAGTGGGTTCTACTTACCTTTACTACCGGTTCTCTTGATGCACGCACTTTGCATGTGATCGGTGCGTGCATGCTCGCTTTGCTCGTGTGCCAAACACACACTCCACGCATGCGCAGTAACTTTTTGGGGGGAAAAAACCCTCAAAAAAAGTGTTCTATGCATGCGTGGAGTGCGCATTTGGCAGAGAACCGTAAGTACAGGCGCGTGGGTGGGCCCAGCTCTCGGTCACGGAGAACCAGTTTGATGACATCACAGCCTCACCGCTACCGGATCTGATGAACCGGGCCGAACTGGGAGCAACCCACCACTGGTCCTCTTATACAAAGTGTCAGATAAGAATTGCTTACTGAGATTAATAATATGGCTATGGGAAATTTTAGCTGCAGTCCCAAGATGTTTTTTGCTGTTATTTAGTAAGGCAATTCAAAAAGCTAAAAATAAAGTAACTGTTCAATTCATGATTGTTACAGCAAGGCTGGCTATATCATAACATTGGGAAAACCCAGAAGCTCCATTATTAGACATCTGGTATGAAAAATTATGGAAAAATGTTGCTAATGGAAAAATTCACATTTAGAACATGGGAGGTGTTGGAATGTATCAGAAAAGTTACTTTTGTTTCAATTGGAGGAAAAGTAATTCTTTTGGCAAAGTACAATGGCCCAATTTCCTCTTTTTTTGTTTACCTCCATATAAAGTTGTTCTTGGAATGTTGGCTTGTTTTTTAGATCTTGGAAAAATATCTGTTGCTTTTTAAATCAACAAGGTTGAAAAATGCCTCTAGTATTCCTTGGAATTTCTTAGTGGAGGACTAACCAGGCTTCTCACTGCTTAGCTTCTTTGCCCAGAGAAGGGTATCTGAAGGAATGTAACTTTCTGTAAAAGGAAACATTCTGCCTCCAGCTGGCTGAGCCAGTCTTGATGCCTTTTCATAATAGGGTTAAATAGTTAGACAACTTATTTGGCCTAGTTGTTAGGTTCAACCTATGAACACATTGTCCCATGAGATGACATTTCTTCTTCTTTAGGGAAAAGTGTTCTTTAGAGAGCTATATCAGATTATTACATATAAGTCCTGTCGAAGTTTTTCCCTGCAAAGACCTATGAGCTACATATCTAGAATATTATTTACAGAAATAACTTTACACATTCACCTTATTTACCTATTAAGTAGAGAGCTGTAGACAGGAATATTTAAAAATGAGCTGGATTGAGGCGTGATGGGTAGTCAAGGTCACCACAGGTATGCAGTTTCACACTCCTATTGTGCTGAAATATGTTTACCAAAGGAAAGTATAGAGAATGCCCCTTTTCTCCGAGTAACTGGCTGGGTTCATCATTCTTTTAAATTAATAATTATACATATATTGACTTATGTTTAAGTACCTGTAATGTGAAAGAATTCTTTCCCTCTTTTCATCAGATGACTTTGCATATATTTTTGTCTTTTCATTTGGCAGATTAAAAGATTTAGGCCTTGAGCGGTTCAGCACAAAGGAACTTTTTACAAAGATTATATTACCCTGTGCCTTTCTTCTGGTTTGTATCCTTCAACTTCATTATTTCCATAAAGATTTCCTGATTATCACAGATCTCACCAATATTTCTGTGAATCCATCTTCTTCATCTGGCAGGTATTATGTGCAAACAACTGCATTTAATGTACACTCTATAATAGAAAAAAAACATTGATGGGTGTGTGGTGTGTGTGTGTCTGAGAGAGAGAGAGAGAGAGAAAGAGAGAGAAGAAAAAGAAAACGGAGAAAGGAAGAGAGAAAGAGAAGGAAAAAGAAAGAAAGAGAGGAGAGAGAGTAACAAAGAGACAGAGAAACTCCTCTTTAGAAATAAATATATTTTAAGTATATGTGTTCTTAGTAATGAATGTAGGTATACACACATCTTCCCTTTTGAATAGTTTATTGGGTCATGGAGCTAGTAATCCCTAGTAACTATTCTTTTGTTCTACAGAGATGGCAAGGTAGATGATTTTGACTTCACATTTCTTGTATTTTATATGGAAAATTAATTGCTCAGGGACAGAATTTCTTGCAAATAAATAGTCCCAAAGGTTAGCCCACAGGACAAGCGCTAATTAGATAGCAATAATAATAACAATAGCACTTAGACTTATATGCTGCTTTATAGTGTTTTACATCACTCTCTAACCAGTTTACAGAGTCAGCATTGCACTTGACAATCAGGGTCCTCATTTTATGAGCTTCAGAAGGATGGAAGGCTGAGTCAACCTTGCAGTGAGCTGAATTAGCCTGCAATACTGCATTCTAACCACTGCACCACCATGGCTCCTAGATCTCCTTAGTTCTTTAAGAGATGTCACTGGGTTGTTAAAATGGCACTGTTATGGGTTGGCCCAAAATTTGAGGTCCAGTGTAGTGGTTAAAGTATTAAATTTGGAATGGGGAAATCCAGGTTCTACTCCACCCCTATGGACATTTAGGTCATAACTTTAGGCCATTCATTTGATCTCAATCCAACCTAACTCATAGGTGGTGATTGTTATGAAAAAAAAGTACATATCAAATAAAAATACTAAATAATTCTCATTTATCCCTTCCTCTTTTTGATATAGCTCCTCCCTGGTTATTTATCTGGCTTCAACACACTTCCCCACCTGGTTTTTATTCTCCTGATCCTATTTAGGGTTTTGTTTAAATGTATAATTGCTTGAAAATGAAAGGTGTTAGAGCCATGCACGCTGTCTCCAACCTCAGTGTCTTCTCATATCATTCATTCTCTGGAATATAAAGTTCTACTCACATGCAGCAAAAAGTTATTACTCTTTTCTGTCCCACCATAAATCTGACTTTCTTAGAGTCCATGACTGTGAAGACAAGCGTCAACTGCAATGCTACTATCTTAACTTTTATTATTCTTCATTTCTAATTGGTTGTCAGAACTCCTGTGTGAAGTAATTGGTTTTTATTACATCGGCTTTTCTCCAGCTTGCTTCTTTCTCTGGGCCTGTTGTGCTACCTTTACTAAAAATTTCGGAATGATGAGAGTTTTTAGCCAAATTATTCGTCATTGGGTCTCCTTCAAACCTAGCTGGTCCGCATGATTTATATGAACATATGCCTGCAATTCTCTTGGTATGATAATGAAATGGTTTATCAGTGTCTTCTGGGTTTTTTTTACACTTGCAATCTGGCTCACAGACTTGGAAGGTCTCCCATTTTTGAGTGTTTCCATCCACAAATTAGCTTCCTAGATCAATTGAGGTTTATCAGATGCTTCTGTCTGTTGAGGCAGATTATCAAATATGGGAGGGCTATAGAATATGGAAAGTGAAACCAGGAGAATTTTCTCTTTAAGGCATAAAATATCTTTACTACTATGATACTGGCTTTCGGTAATCAGAATTGAATAGGTGCTGAGATTTCTGTTCTGTTTCTCCTCAGCCACAAGCAAATGGAAATTCTTCTGTGTCTTCTGGCTAATAAGTGAGTTGGTTTTATTTCTTGACACTTTCTCTTGCAAATGATGTTGTCTAGAAAAAAAGTACAATTTCATGTAGCATTTTTATGTTCCATATGCAACTTCTTGAAAACTATCTTGAAGTGTTCAGTAAGACAGTATAAAAGATGGTTAATAAATAAATAAGAAAATAAATGTTCCCAGGTAATCTGAGTTTGTGATATTAACTCTTGTTTGCATTGTCTGTCATTTGTGTCTCTGACCCTCATAGGCAGGCTTCTACTTTAGCCATGCATGCCTAACAGATACTAGCTATGCAAATCTTTCTTTAAAAAAATTCCACAAAGATGTGGATATATACGTATGAAGAGTCAGCCTGAAGAAGCCTTTGAGGCAGCTGTGTAAGACTGAAAAAAGATGCAGCTATTTTAATGCTTTGAAGAGGTGCTTTATACATGCACTCCATTGTACTGTGAAACACTTTTATTGAATTTGAATTTGAATTTAATTGCATTTAATTTGAATTTAATTGCATTTAAAGGATTTATTGAAGGATTGGCACACCCTTCCCAGTTATTGATCAAGCAGAAAGCTAGTCAAAGTTAAGATACTATTAATTTGCTTTCTAGAGTTAAACCATAAGTACCTTTAAAACCCAGATAGAATGAAATATTGCTAAAAGTATGAAATCACAGTCAGCAATTATTGCTCATGGAAATTTCCTGTTCCAGGAAAGGATGCATTTCTGAATATTGTTAGGGTGCTAAGTGTTGTAATCATAAATAGATTTCCTGGGAGTAAGTTAGCTTGAATTCAAACACCCTTACTTCTAAGTATATGTGTAAATACTTGCACTATAAGGTCCTGCTAAAGGAATTGTGGCTCATTGAAAAGTCACTGATGCCCTTAACTGGCATTTCCAGTTAGATGTTTCAGGTAACAGTGGGGAAAGACTTTGTCTAAAATCCAAATTTGGGAAATTTCTGAACTGGCAATGTCACTTGTTTTTTGTTTATCTTTTCAGGGTTAAAGGAACACTCCAAAAACTGCAAAGTAGGTGAGATTGAAATGCATAGAATATTAAATGTTTGAATCTGGTTAACCTTTGAAGCCTGTGCAGGCCTTTATAGAAAAAGTTACCTAGACTCTGAACCATTCAATACTATAAAAGTAGCGCTTTGAATTGCACTTGAAAGTATACAATTAATCAGTGCATAACCTGTAGCAACAGAGTAACACAGTATCAAGACTGACCAGGAAGCATATAGGTCATTTCGATTTAGACCAACTAAGTTTTTGGTTGGTCTTTAAGACAGTCCTATGGAGAATGAGTTTATAAAACTGATATGCAACCTGACTCCCCAAAACTCTGGGTATTTTAACATTTAAAAAAATATTTTAAAATAGAGAAAAATATAAGAAACTTCAAGAAAAAAATGGGAAGAAGAAAAAGGAAAAGGATTCACAGAGTGCTGAGTGAAAAGCCATGTTTTCAAGGCCTTTCTAAATACCAGAAGAGTCAAGGCCATTTGAATCTAAGTGGGAATCTTATTACAGAGGGCTGAGGCTGCAACAGAGAAGTCCAATATCCTGAAAGTTGCATTATTTAATCAGTAGATCCTGGAGCATGCCAGCTCTGCCAGATTGGATCAGCTGGCCAGATAAATGGGAGACAGGTGGTTCCTCAAGCATTCTGGCCCTATTTTATCTCCAAAATTGTCTCCTACCCTGCGACCGGTAAGATCCCACAGGGTTGGTCTCCTCCGGGTTTCATCAGCTAAACAATGTCTGCTGGCGGGCCCGTGGGAGAGGGCCTTCTCTATGGCTGATCCGGCTCTCTGGAATCAAGTACCTCCCGAGGTCCGGACTGCCTCCACCCTACTGGCCTTCCGCAAAGCAGTTAAAACTTGGCTTTTCTGACAGGCATGGGGCTGTTGATCTCACTATTGTGACTCAGCAAGATCCAGCCTCAGACGGAATATGAGTGTTTCTGTTGTTTTATTGTTTTAAACTTGTTTTTAATTTTTTTATAGTGTATCTGCTATTGCGCTTTTTATTGTGAGCCGCCTGGAGTCCTTTGGGAGTTGGGCGGCATATAAATTGAATTAATAATAATAATAATAATATCATGAAGAGCTTTATAGGTAGTGACTAGTGTGCCCATAACTACCTGTGCTGCTGCATTCTGAACTACTGGTAGTTGAAGATTCTGGGTGGTTTTTGAGGGCAGTGCCATGTAGAATCAAAGTCTAATATTCCTTTTCTTTTGGTTTTCTTAAAATATTCCTGGAATATATTTACTTGTCAAGAGTTTATTGTCTCCTTCATTATCTGTAACACATCACTAGATGAGAAGCATGTAAGTTTGGCAAATAAATAAATAATAAAGAAAATTAACTTTTAAAAATTACCTGAATGACCTAGGATGTAGCTTATTTCATTAGCCATGCAATGGATAGACTGGTTAACTATTCTAATGTATTTTAAACAGGCTGGCTCCTGAGCCATTGCAACAGTCTTTTCCGGATGGACTGGACAAGTCTGAGAATGCTACAGAAAATGGTAAGGTGGAAAAATGAACTCTTCTGTTGAAAATGTAGAACGTAGTGGTTTGCTTTATTCTAATAAATTTGGCAATCATTTTGTAAATGTAATATTTTGTCTCCGGATCCCAGTACAAATCAACATGGCAAGGGGAGGGGTTTGCTGTTTTTAGCTTTGAGGAACAAAATTCATCAGTGAGATGAACCTCCCCACTGATGAATTTCTGGCAGATATTCTTGGCAGTAGGTGCACATCACAGCATCACACTTTGAATCAATGTTTTTCAAACTTGGCAACTTTAAGGTATGAGGATTTCAATTCCCAGAATTCCCTAACAAGCCAAGGTTGAATGAATGCATATGCAAATTCAATCCAGTTTAATAGTCATACTTCTATTCACATAATTGCAAATTTTCAAAAAGAATTACCAGTATTCTGAATTACCAAACCAATATTTTTTGGTGGTCACAGCAGTAGCTCTATCATATTTCTCTCTGCCATGTTATTTGTTTATCCCTTCATTGAGAAACTTTTAAAGTACAAACCTTTGGGAAAATCCCAGGTCCTTTTTTATTCTGCTTATTTAATTTTTTTTAATCATTACTTTTCTTTTTAGCAGTAAAGAGGAATAAATGTGCAGAAGTGGTGGACAATTTGGCACCTTGTCTTCTGAAGATCATAGCAATAGCTCAGGATATGCAGGTGTTTGCATGGAGATTTCTGGAGCTGCACATCCTTAAGATTGTGTCCACTTGCACTATCTGGATCACACTTCAAGAGGTTAGTAAATAACTATCTCATCTGGGAAATAGTCCAAATGGAAAAACTAGGAATTAAGGTAAGAATTCAGTCAAGAAAGCAGAACAAAATAAATCTGGATATAAATATTGAAGGAAAGAACACTCCTTCATGAAGTTGATTTGTTAATATTTAATACAGAATTGTATTATTAATAAATTAATAATCCAGAATGTTATTTAGGTATGTTATAGATTCTTCAAGTTACAAAGGCTCTAAAGCAGTGGTTCTCAACCTTCCTAATGCCACGACCCTTTAATACAGTTCCTCAAGTTGTGGTGACCTCCAACCATAAAATTATTTTCGTTGCTACTTCATAACTGTAATTTTGCTACTGTTATGAATTGTAATGTAAATATATGATATCAATGTTCTCAGATTGAGGCTTGCTTCACTCGGCACTCGACTGCTCACAGGAAGCCCGAATCCCGACTGCCTTGGGAAGAAGCAGAGGCTCTGCAGCCTAGACTAGCTCAGCCGAGTGTCGAGCAGGGCTTCCAGGAACAATAACAGAAGAGCCAGGGTTGCGGGAGCAGAGAGATGGGTGGCCCCCCTTTCTCTCACCTCCTTCCCCCCTTCGCCACTAGCTTGCTCACCCCTCAGCCCCCTTCCCTTACCCCCACTTAGACGACCCCTGTGAAAGGGTTGTTCGACCCCCAAAGGGGTCACAACCCACAGGTTGAGAACCACTGCTCTAAAGTTTTGTTGTGATTATAAATATAGTGTTTCTTCATCAACATCTTGATCTTTATATTGTGTACTGTGTCTAATTACAGATGCATGAAAAATCAAACTACTGTTACTATGACTAAGTTTGAGAGTAAATTTTCCAATCTGGATTAGATCATCTGCTTCACTTGATCAAGACTGAAGCACAAGACTGAAGCATAAGATTGAAAACAATTTATTTGCAAATATGATTCTTGTTGCTTTTTTTGCTTGTCTCCAATTTTCTGTAGGTGTGTTTGATGAACTACGTTTTCTTTATTGTATGGACATTTGCTATTCCTTATTCCAAATTTCGTCCCTATGCCTCAAGAATCTGTACATTTTGGTCTTGTGTGATGGTCATCTGTAAAATGCTATATCAGCTGAAATTTATCAAGCCCTGGAATTATTCCTCAAATTGCACTCAGGTCAGTGTGCTAATGGGCTGAGGAGCCAAATTCCTCAACCATTTTTTGTACTTCCTTGAAGGTATTCCAGCTCCCTTAATCAGATACAGAACATTTTGCACATTCCTGATGATTAACTTAACCTTCTACAATTTAGAATCTTCAAGGTATTTTGGAATTACAACCCCAAAATTTCCAAGTGGTATGATTTACAGATAGTATGGATTTGAAGTGGTGAGATTTGAAGAAAATAAATAAATGAGAGTGTATTTTTCGGAAATAAAATCCCCACCTTTTTTTTTTCCTTTGAGAGCTTGCTTGCTTATTTATTTATTTATTTATTTATTTATTTATTTATTTATTTATTTATTTATTTATTTATTTATTT
>JANHFM010002171.1:65360-75919 GCA_032468115.1 Grayia smithii
TCCCCCTGGGGGCCGCCAGCCGACATTGACTGGCCGACGGCACCCTAAGGAGGCCCTCTCTGTGGGCGCGAACTGGATGATGGGAGATTGTTGCTGGCAGAAGATGGTCCTGCATTTTTAGGTTTGCAATAGAAGAAAATTCAGGCTACGTAGATTTTGTCCTTTATGTTTTTAAGAGGAAAAGTGTAATTAATACTATTATATGGTTGAGAGCCAACTTGGTATAGTGTTAAGGCACCAAACCAGGAAATTATAAATTCTAGTCCTGCCTTAGACACAACACCAGCTGAGTGACCTTGGGCCAGTCACTCTCACCCATTGGAAGAAACAATGGCGTGCCACTTTTGAAAATTGCCAAGTAAATTGAAGGAATTCATTCAGGCAGTCAATAGGGATTGAGGCCGACTTGAAGTTACTACCACAACCAAAATAATAATAATAATAATAATAATAATAATAATAATAATAATAATATCTCAAAACATCTGGAGCACCACTTAAACACCATTGGCATTGACAAAAATCGCCATCAGCTTCATCAATTGCAAAAGGCAGCTTTACTTGGAACAGATTACATCCTTTAACAATATAAAACAACATTTGCTATCCCAGGTCCTTGGGAAGGACTCGATAGATGGATAAAAACGCCAAATCCAGTCTAAACATCTGGCTGACTATATAATCAGCCATAATAAAACAGTCAGATAATAGTTTGAAGAATTTTCTATCTAGTTCAACCTATATAAATTTGCTTGTTCTGCATCACAAACAAAAAAAAGAGAAAAAACTTTAGAGAAAAAAGTTCAAGGAAAGATGTAAAGATCAACCACTTGCTTATTAAAAGAGTTAAAATGCAGAAAGCAACTGTAACATCCACAATATTCCACTGTAATTTTTTTCTTATTGTAACTTGGACTATTATTAGGAGTTATCACTGAAGAACAAACTAATATTTAAAGTCTTCCTAAAACTAATATAAAGAAACTCTACACATAGCTCCCAGGAAGAATATTTTATAATACTTTGAAAGAATACAGCATGAGTGAATTTGCTGAACCTTTAAAAGACATTCATGCGAACACCAGGGAAATCTTGAAGGCTTTAAAGACTGATATAGGTAGTCCTTGTCTTACAAGCATTTGTTCAGCAACTATTGGAAATTATTAACAGCACTAAAAAGTGATTTAAAAACCAAACTTTGCACTTACGACCAAACATCCCCAGTCACATGATCATAATTCAGGCATCTGACAACCAGAATGTATTTACGATGGTTGTAATGTCCCAGAGTCATGTGATCACCATTTGCAACCTTCCCAGCAGGGTTCTAACAAGCAAAGTCAATTGGGGAAGCCACATTTGCTTAATGACATGAATAATTTAACAACTTCAGTGATTCATTTAACAAGCAGGGCAAAAAAAAAGGTTATGAAATCGGGTAGAACTCACTTAACAACC
This sequence comes from Grayia smithii, assembly GCA_032468115.1. Classification (NCBI taxonomy): domain Eukaryota; kingdom Metazoa; phylum Chordata; class Lepidosauria; order Squamata; family Grayiidae; genus Grayia; species Grayia smithii. The sequence continues at coordinate 66,819 of JANHFM010002171.1, forward strand.
GTCTTGCTTAGCAATGGAAATTTGGTTCCCAATTGGGGTCATACATCAAGGACTATCTGTATCACATTCCAAAAGCCATCTTCAAGCCTGTGTATTTCTTTAAGCAATGGAGCATTCCCAACACTTGATTCAAGTGAGAAGCCTACAGTTAGTCTCCAGATAACCATCAAGGACAGTCATAGATGCAACCTACTCCAGCAATCTAACCCAGAACCATGATATCACATAGCAGGACTGTTATGTATTGATTAGATAAAAAGAATAGAAAAAACAAATGGGAAAAGAGTTACAGTGGGCATAACATTAGAGGGGGGGAAAAAAACCCTGTGTTTTATCATAACAAACATTTATGTAGCAGGAAAAAGTTTTTTTCAAGGACATAAATAACTGGGACAAAACTCCAGAGAGGAAGACATGTAGCACACAGAGCATTAAGAAAATCCTTTACTCACCGCATGGACAGGAGCTGCAATGTCTATGTGGACCCAAACACCAGGCCAATCAAACCCGATGTGTGAAGCAATAAAAAGTCCAGCACAGGAGCTGGGAGAGTTATCTCGATCCTGAAGAAAAACACAACACAGGGGAGTTGCCTTTAATTCATTTCAGTCTGCTTTAGAACAGCAGTCCACAACTTTTGCGGCATGGCTGGGGGAGGACAGTGGGGGGAGGGGAACCAGGCCACGTGAGTGTGGCAGGCAAGTTGAGCTGTGCATGAATGTGCGCCGGCCTGTTACTTGTGTGAGTCGAGCTGTGTACATGTGCACCAGCCCGCCGCTTGTGTGGCCTGGTCGCAAATAGACCATGGTCTAGTAGTGGGCTGTGGCCTCCCTGCTTTAGAACATCAAATTTAAAACATGGGTGTCTGCAGAGATGAGTAAATGCTACTGCTGGGTGATGTTACCAGGCAAATGCAGTGACTTGCACACTGGGATTAGAGAACAGGAGTGTGCAATATCAGCATTTGCAGGATGATGACATCATTCTGCCATCTCTGCAAAATGCTACAGTTTGCTATGGTTTCTAGAGCAGGTGCACGGAAGAATCCCATTTTCAGTGGTTGTTTCATTTCAAAATCCTTCAGGCAGTGCAGTTGGAGATCTGGAATCTTTTTTCAAATCTCCAACTCCCCAGCCTTTTTTCTGGTTGACCTTATACATAAAATAATCTGATTTTGAGGAGCTGTTAGCCCACACTAATAGAGGATGGATTAGCAGTCATTCGCAAAGCTAACCATCAGAAAAAAACAAAACCATGCTTTAAAAAACCCAGAGGACAGAAAACAGCTGGCAGCTGACATGAGGCAAGGATTATAAATGGATAAATTATAAATTATTATAAATCAAGCAAACCTACTGCCACTGAGTTCTTCATGTCGGCTACAGCTGAGGTAAATTCACTAAAATGGAGCTCTGGGCAATAGACGAGGGGGTGAACCAGATCACCACAGTTTCTGCCTGCTTTGATACAGGCCTGTTCCCACTCTTCATTATTGGTGAGGACAGCCGCATGGTACTTCCCCGTGGCGATTCCCTAGAAGGGGTATAAGAGCAAAATGTAAAAGCAGAAGATATCTGAGGGTGATGCCCCCCCTCCTCCCCATGCACTGGGGTTAAGAGCTCCTCCTTTCTCAGATGCTGAAAATGTGATGGGGAGACAGAGAATGTAACTCTGGATCTTCTGCAACCTGTAAAGATCTCAGGACCCTTACACTGAAAAGGTGCTGTAGGTAACTCAGTGTTCCTGAACTACTGGGGACCTAGGAAACATGGGTTCAGATCTTTGCTCTCTAGGAGTTGTTCGGAGTCAATCAATAGCAATAGCACCTAGACTTATATACTGTTTCATAGTGCTTTTACATCCCTTTCTAAGCGGTTTACAGAGTCAGCATATTGCCCTCAACAATCTGGTTCCTCATTTTACCGACCTTGGAAGGCTGAATCAACTTTGAGGCAGTGAGAATTGAAATCTTGACAATGAGCATTGAATTCATGCAATACTGCATTCTTACCACTGTGCTACCATGGCTTTTATATCCTATATTAAAGAACTAAAATAAATAAGCAGCATATAAATGTGAGTTTGCGATACATAAATATATATATTTAATGAACTAATGTTAATGTTGAGATGCTCTCCTGTTTCTTCACTAAGCTACTGTACAGGTAATCCTCAACTGACAGCTATTCATTGAGTGACTATTCAAGTTAGAATGGAGCACAAGACAGTGATTTATGACCAGTTCTTGCACTTATAACCATTGCAGTGCCTGTGATCGTATGATTGTCATTTGCAACTGTCCCAGCTGGCTTCCGATAAGTAAAGTCAATGGGGAAGCCAGCAGAGAAGATTGCAAATTACGATATGATGTCTCGTTTAACAACTGCAGGGATTCACTTAACGAATGAGACAAAAATTTCATCAAACTGGGAGTGTGGTCACATGGTGCCTCACTTAATGACCACACTGCTTCATGGTGAATTTTCCAGTCCCAATTGTGGTTGTAAATTGAGGACTACTAGTAGAACACGATGTTATTCTGAATGACAGAAGATGAATTATTCTTACAGTGTAAAATATACAACTAACAATTCCCCTCTGCTTCTTCCTGCCATTATTCTCTTGATATTTGGTAACCTTTGGTAACTTTGGCAATGTATGGCTGTGAAAATTGGACCATAAGAAAGGCTGAGCGCCAAATTGAGGCCTTTGAACTATGGTGCTGGAGAAGACTCCTGCGAGTCCCTTGGACTGGAAGGTGATCAAACCGGTCAGTCCTAGAGGAGATCAACCCAGACTGGTCTTTAGAAGGCCAGATCCTGAAGATGAAACTCAAATACTTTGATCACCTAATGAGAAGGAAGGACTCACTGGAGAAGAGCCTAATTCTGGGAAAGACTGAGGGCAAAAGAAGAAGGGGACGACAGAGAACGAGGTGGCTGGATGGAGTCCCTGAAGTAGTAGGTGTGAGCTTAAATGCATTCCAGAGGATGGTAGAGGACAGGAAGGGCTGGAGAAACATTGTCCATGGGGTCACGATGGGTTGGACATGACTTCGCAACTAACAACAACAACCAGATCAATGACAATGTCTTTGCATTAGTGGAAGAACCTTAGCTTCAAGCTCTGGTGAGTCACCCAGGAAATTGGTTCTATCCTTCTTCCTCTCAGAAGAATTTCGCACCATCTCCCTTGGGTGGGGTGTCAGAAGGATTCCCCCCCCCCCAGCTTAAAGCAGAATGGAGCCAAGCAATGCTATCTGCGTGTTCACCAACTGTACCTGAGCACCTGTGAGAGTGGCCATGTCAAGAATGATGTCAGCCCCAAGGTCTTTGCAAGCATAGGAGACGCCATCGGCAAGTACCAGACGCCCCTCAGCATCGGTATTGTTGATTTCCACAGTTCTTGGAAAGAGGCAAAGGGGGGATAGCTGTTCATTTATACACAAGCATCACCCAATGTAGTGTTAACTTTCCTACTCTAATTTCATAGGCTTCCTTTCTTGTGGTAAGCAGATTTTCTATTATAGTAGCAACAGAATATTTATTTATGAGATTTAGAGATATTATTCTGGACAGCTTACATTAAAAATAGAAAACAGATTAAAAAGATGAAAATCCCATGCACCTGGGCAAAGATACTCCCACAGACAAATACATCATTAGGGCTTTGCAAACATCCTACCCCAAGCATGGGAGAACAGTGAAGTTGTTAAAGATTTTCAGAACATAATTAGGGTGGCAACAGAGTGGTGCGGTGGCCCAGAGGTAGAGTTCTCGCCTCACAATCAGGAGGCTGTGAGTTCGATCCTACGTAGAAGCAGATATTTTTCTCTCTGGTTACAATGAGAATGTATCTGCTGCAAACTCCACATTGGTGACAGGAAGGGCATCTGGCCAGTAAACACTCAGCTCCATTTAGTTGCCTCAACTCCATCCTGATGCAAGGGATTATGGGGTCTTTAAAGGACAAAAAAAAATTAGGATGGTAACTATATGGATCTATATGGTAATTTTGTTTGAGAGGACTTCCATTGAGAGGCATTGACGGCATTGTTTGATTAAAGGGACGTAGGCTCCTTCAATTATTTGTCCAAGTAGAAGCCAACCAGAAAAGTAACATTTAAAGATTAATGTGAAAAAAAAAAGATTTCCAATCCTTCCTCCTTTCTTCCTTCATCTTGTTTTTCAACCCTGATGAATTCTGAAGGAACCTAACAAAATTAAATAATCACAAAATGAAAAATAGAAAGCAGATGGGAAATTTATTTAATGAAGCAGCAGAGACGGTGAGTGGATTAAACTTACTTTCCTGAGTAAAGGACATGAATGTCATCAGGTCTTGTTGCATTTGGTCCAACAGAATTCTCAGCCAAGCAAAACACAGCATGAAGATTGTCTTTAAAGCCCTGTTGCAAGAAGAAAAAAGGAGACATCAAATGATGGATGAATGAGTTCAAACACCACCTCTCTAGGAGACACGGGTCCCTCTCTTAGGTTTCTTTGTTCTTCATTTTTTCTCCTTTTAAAATTTGTTGCTTAGCCACTTCACAAGAAGGCACACAAATAAAGGAATGTAAAATGTCCATGTACCACAACTAAACTATAGATATAAGCCTGTGCATTTTACAGTATCCTTAGCTCAAGCCATGCAAAAATGCTAGATAGCACCTTATACAAATAGAGTCATACACATGAATGCACACAAACACACTGCCCTCCAACTTACACATTCAAATCCTTCACCCACTTCACAGTCTGTTTCTGTTGCTCCCCTCTGGGAGGAAGTTTTGAAGTATTTCTAACAAGACTACCAGATTCTGTAACAGCTTTGTTCCCTATATCATCCGACTGGTAAACTCGAAAAATTTGTTTTTTCTCGCCATGTATATGTATACATCCGAACTAGACTGTGTTGTTTTTCTGGGTAATATATGTGTACGTATGTGGGTGTATGAATAATTTTTTGTCATGTTTATATGGTAAATATTGGAGGTGGTTACCCTTTGAGAGCTGTATGTAATTAAATCTCATTTTAATGTATGCTGGTTGGTGTACATTTAAAATGACAATTAAGCTATTCTTTTCTATTCTATTCTATTCTTACAACATACAAGTTAAGATTAAAAATTATAGACAAAATTCACCTACTACCAATCCAATACTAGAAATTAATATAAGCAAATCTTAAATATGGAAGAGCTTAGATAAGAAAAGTTAAAATTGAATTGTTATCAAAAAATCCCTGTTTTTTTAAAAATAGCTGAATCTACTGAATTTGGTTAACTTGAAACACATCCCTTTATCTTCCCCCCTTTTAAATGAAAGCATCTCTCTTATGTTTTCATTTGGCTTGATTTGGAGAGATCTAAGTAATTAGCCTTCACTTGAGGAGGTTCACTAGGAGCTGCTAACAAAGCTTTTGATTCAACTCCTTTTTCTAATGGAGATGCTGTTTAAAGCAATTGCCCAGGAAAATGCTAATTTAACATTTAAGTTATCTTCTGACCAATTTTCTTGGGTGGCCTACTGCTCATTAAATTACTTCAGAGAATGTGTTTACAGATCTGGATCCCCAGGCAGTTGAGGTAAGGGACAAAGTGCATCAGAGTTGCCAGCAAGCTTCATAGTGATAGGATTTACTGTGGGAGTGAAATTTCTTCCATATTTCTTTTTGGAAAAAAAAGTCTTCAATAAGACTTTGTCTGAGTATTCCAATGCTTGTGTTTCCCTGTCTATTCCATCTATCTTCCATATCTGGGTGATAAGTAAAAATCATGTAATATTCCATTTTATGTAATGACCAGCAACAAATAGGAAAACTGAAAAATTCTGAATCTGATTTTTCCCCCGATTCAATTGAGTATGATTACAATAAGCATATTGGTCTCAGGATCCTGTCTGTCCCATTGAATCATTTGATGTAAAAATATTGATTCTAGTCCTATCTGGGGAATATTTGGGAAAAATAGAAATGAGAGTGACTGGCAATAAAATGTTATACAGCTTTGAAGTTGTCCAACTTGACCAAGTGTAAAATATTTGGGCCTACATCTTTGTAACTTGTTTGGTGTTAGATGCATGGGATTTAATTTCTGAAGTCAACATTTGTACAGAAATCCCAGAAAGGTCTAATATAGCAAAGAGAATAACCCCACTTTCATACATTCCAAGCTGTGGCAAAATGAGGAAGATAGAAGATGATGCTCTGTGGCAGGGGTGTCAAACTCAAGGCCCAGGCGTCAGATCTGGCCCACAGGGTGCTTAGATCTGGCCTACAGGGCCAACCTGGAAACAGTGAAGGACTGGCCCGCGATGCCTCTGCCAGTGAAAACAGGCTCTCAAGCGCCGTTTCCGGCTGCAATGGCCTCCTGCAACCCTCTGCCAGCGAAAACAGAGCTCAGGAGGGCCGCACTCTTTCACTGGCAGTGGGTTGCAGGAGGAGACAGCCAAAAATGGAGCTTGGGATCCCGTTTTTGCCAGCAGAGCAATCGGGCCACCACCGGTGCCCCCAATACAAGTGATGTCGAGCTGACGATACCCCCTGCCACGCCCCCACCGAGGTCAAACACAACCCTCTGAGTTTGACACCTCTGCTCTATGGAAGAGAAGGAGTTTAGTAGAAAGGCATGTTCCTTGTTGAAATCCCAAATTCAATCTCTTGGATTTCCATATAGGGGTTGAGGAAAAAAGCTTGTCTAAATCTGATACTATGGCTCCTGCCAACTGACAGGCGAGATTAAGCTGGGTAGACTCAAGAGCTTGGTCCTAAAGATAAATTGAGATTAAGAGAAGGGAACAGCTGGTGGCTTCCTTCCAACTTCGTATGTTGTTCCCAGGGGTTCCCAGCAGAGCCAGAAGTCAACAGAATGATTGTTGAATCTAACTTCAACTGAAGAACACACACAGCCAAGCTGAGAGCACAGTGAATATGAAAACGGCCAGTGCAAATCTTGAATGTGCCTCTATTTGAATTCTAGGGGAAATGGAGGCTGGTAGCAAAGATTCTTCTTAATGGAAGGACCAAAATAATGAGCAAATCATAATTTGGCATATCTACCAGATTAGACTTCCTTACTCAGCACTTCAAATATGCTTTTTAGTTCATGCTTCTATATTCCATTACACAAGCCTGGTCATTCTCAGAGCTCAACCAGAAGTGTCAGGCTGAAGATAAGGAAATGTTCATTTTTTTAGGGGGATGGGGGCAGGGATGGGTTCTACTTACCTCTCCTACTGGTTCTAAAGGTGCACGTGCTTTGCGCGTGGTCGGGGTGCGCGGAGTGCGCACTGAATGGGCGCTCCTGTGCATGCGCAGCTTTTTTTGGCCAAAAAAGGTCAAAAAAAGTTTTCTGCGCATGCGCGCAAGCGCACTCCACGACCGGAGTGGTAAGTACGGGCGCGCGGGGGGGCGTGGTCCAGGACACATAGAACCAGTTCGGTGACATCACAGCGTCACCGCTACCGGATTGCGTGAACTGGACTGAACCGGGGGGTAACCCACCACTGGATGGGGATGGGATTAGGGTTTCTCTGTTGCAAGGTTGAAGTTTTGAAATGTAGAACTTTAAAAGATCTCTTTTTTCTTCTCTTATAGACTTACTGATTGCCAAGTATGTACATACATTACTGAATGGATGCTATGTTTTGATGACATTACTTTAATTGCTGTGCTATTGTCATCTGGCTGAATTTGTGTATATACTGTACATGTATATGTATTGTATTGATTTACATTCTACTTGATTTTTTAACCTGGGTTTCTTTGTAAGCCATTCCCGATGCCTCGTAGGAAAAGAAAAAAAAACACCACCATGCACATAGTATCTACAATTACAATAAAATCAAATAAAATGTGTACAGGGGGTGCAGAACTTTTCAAATTCTGTAGATTGCTCCAAAGATGCCCCACATCTTTGTCACAGCATTTCAAAGTTAATGTGAAAGATATCCTATATTGGAACTCTACTTGCAAAGTTCATTTAGAACTGTGAATATATGGCTTCATGACTCGAATGAGATTTGGAGAGTTGTGTGCATGCATTCATGTACGCAGGACTTGAGTACCCATGTTACTTCTAGCAAAAGCAGTTTCTTTACAATCTGAGGAAAGGGGATTATAGGCAGTTGTCAATTTACAGCCAGAATGGAGCCTGCCTTTTAACCTTTTTGTGGTGCTCATTAAGCAAACATCACAGTTATTAAGCAAAACCCATTTTTTCCTATGGTTTTTTTGGTTTTTTTGCCCAAAACTGGAAGTAAATACTGCTTTTTGGCAAAAATGTCGTAAACCGTGATCACGTGATCATAGGATGCTGCAAATGGCTGTAAATTCAGGCCAGTTGATGGGTGCCCGAAATGTGCTCTTGTGACCATGTGGTGGGGGGAGGGCACATTACAACTTCAGAATCAGATCGTAAATACCTTTTGGAGTGGTGTGTGTGTGTGTGTGTTCCATTGTCACTAAGAACTACTTGTGAGAGTGGAACCATGGAATCCTAAAAGTCTGGTAAGATTCACAGAAAGTATATTCATAACCTAAAAAAGCCCCTCTCTGAGGCAGACAGGCGATTAAGAAACACAAAGTATAAATAAATAAATAAAAAAATCTCATTATAGCTTAACCATAGATAGTTAATACCAACTATCTTCGGTGATCTGCAGAATTTCACTTACTTGTTTCACAGTGGCCTTGAAGGCACCCAAAATAGCAGCAGCCCCACCACAATCTCGTTTCATTCCCGGCATTGTTGTCTAGTGAAATAAAAGCAGAAATGCAAGCGTTTATCTCAAAGCCATCGAGGGCAAAGTATCCCTGGCTAACAGCTGCATGTCCTTCTTCTCAAAAGCAAGGTGCAACAAGTTTCAGTGAAACTTCCTCCAACTCAAGGTAGCAGATGTGATCTAAAGACAACATTTCCATCTCTTCATTCCATGCTTACTGTATCTTTGTCTTTCCTTCCTTGTCAAAATTTAGTCTGAAATGGTAAGGATATGTATAAAATCTAATTTGTGATGCTGCTGCATATTTGCAAGACCACCTTCTGCCGCAGGCATCCTCCCAGCGCCCGGTGCGCTCTCACAGGGTTGGCCTCCTCAGGG
>JANHFM010002173.1:11766-22597 GCA_032468115.1 Grayia smithii
AACCGGTTCAGTGACGTCACAGCGTCACCGCTACCTATTCGCGTGAACCGGACCGAACCGGGGGCAACCCACCACTGACACACACACTTCCGTGCTGGAAACTGGAAGAGAAGCTGTCCCATGCGCCGGGAAGATGATCAGCATGCATGCGTACCAGCCAGATGGTTTTCTGGTTTCTGGCACACATGCATGCATGCACAAAGCTGGCTGGTGTGCATGCATGCACCAGAAACCGGAAGATTATCTTTCTGGTGTGCACATGTGCACCAGGTGGTTGCTCTTCAGGTGCTCCCACATGCGTGAAGACCAGTTACCTGGTGTGCTGGAACATCGTGCAACAGGTGAAGGCATGCGTGCCCGGAGAGATGACTCTACGTGCCGCTTTCAGCACGCTTGCCATAGGTTCCCTATCACGGGTATAGGCAGGGGTGAAATGCTACCGGTTCACACCGGTTTGGGCGAACCGGTTGCGGCAGTGGCAGGTGGTTCGGAGAAGCATGAGGCTCCACCCACCTGCCTGGATGTCGTTACTTCCCGGTTTTAACCAGGAAGTAACCTGGTTTTTTTACCCTCTACACATGTGCAGAAGGGTTTGTGCATCCACAGAGGGTCCAAGCGCACACTTCCGAACCAGTAGGGAAGGTAAGTAGATTTCAGCCCTGGGTATAGGGTCTCATGCTGGAGCAGGGGGTTGGACTAGAAGACCTCCAAGGTCCCTTCCAACTCTGTTACTCTATTAATTAATCAGCGGAACAGTTTGCCTCCAGAAGTTATGGGTGTTTCATCACTGGAGGTTTTTAAGAAGAGATTGGATAATCATAGACCAGGATGGTCTGTATGATGTATGTATGTATGTATGCATGTATGATGACTGTATGAATGTAACCTTGTTGCTGGTATCCTTAAGATTTACATTGACTGTTTCCTAATATGATTCAATTGCTTATTTGTTCTCTATGACTATCATTAAGTGTTGTACTTTATGATTCGTGACGAATGTTATCTTTTCTTTTATATACATTGAGAGAGTACGCACCAAGACAAATTCCTTGTGTGTCCAATCACACTTGGCCAATAAAGAATTCTATTCTATTCTATTCTCTACCAGAAAACCTTCAAAGTCTCAGAGTAGGCCAATCCCATTTTTTTTTTATTTTCTGAAAGATGTTGTGTCAGCTTTATTGGGTATCTCTTAGGACCCCTAGACCAGTAGGCACCCTCATTGCTGAGTCTGAAACTTCCCTGCCCTGTTTCTAGCAACTCCCTCAAAGTTAGGTCAGGCATGTTATTTTGCTACCAATTTCCAGAACTAGAAATTCTAGGCCCTAAAAATGTAATTATCATAAATACACTAAGCCACTAACAATCTGCTGCCCGTCCATCCAGTAGTGGTATTCAGCCGGTTCTATCTGGTTCAGGCAAACCGTTAGCAGCGGCTGCAGGAGGCTCCGCCCACCCACCTGCCTGGACATCATCACATCCTGTTTTTGATGCTCTGCACATGTGTGGAAGGCCCCCTGCACATGCTTGCATTTGCGAACCAGTAGCAAAGGTAAGTGAATACCACCCCTGCGTCCATCAGCACTAAAATTCAGATCTCCCACTTTTGCAAAGAGTTATTGGATCAGGTCAAGAACTACTGTATTACAGATGAGTTAGGTTATAAATCAGGGGTGAAATCTCGCAGGTTCTGACAGGTTTTGGAGAACCGGTAACGGAAATTTTGAGTAGCTTGAAGAACTGGCAAATACCACCTCTGGCTGGTCCCAGAGTGGGGTGGGAATGGGGATTTTGCAATATCCTTCCCCTGGAGTGGGGTGGAATGAAGATTTTGCATTATCCTTCCCCTGCCATGCTCACCAAGCCACGCCCACCAAGCCACACCCACAGAACCAGTAGTAAAAAAAATAGATTTCACCACTGCTATAAATCAATCAAAAATAAAAATATCATCCTGTTGTGATACAGCGGATATGTTTGTGGCTCAATAAACAAAGAAAATAATTGGTCTGAGAACTAATGAAAGGGTTAAGTAAAATAAACTGATGTACTGAAAATAAAAGATATTTCATTATTTCAGAATTTCAGTATAGCTTTCCTCAAAACATTGGACTAAAACTAAAGATGCTTTAGTTGCAACTTAAAGGAAGTAATCAAAGCAATCTAGCACCAAATACCTAATACAATACAAATTATATCAAGTGTTGAAATAATCACAACAACAAGAGCGACAACAAAAGCTTTTGAAAATGCTTAAGAAATGGACCAGGTAACTTTGATTTGTAATATGAAGCTATAAGTTCTCAGAGTTGAGGTGTATCTGAGAAAAGAAATGAATACCAAACCAGAACGTCATGAACATCCTTCAAAAGGGCCAATTTGAATGTGATAAGATCTGAAATGGGCTGGATCTTTCTCTAGGTCTGCCAGAACTCTTCGTAGATTGCCACAGCTGCGTTGCTTAAAATACAGCACTTTCCACAATAATGATGGAGACTAAAACTGGCTGGATGCTAGCAGAGGTCAGCCTAGTGCACTTAAAGGAGCCAGCCACACGGTTTGGTAGCCTTACTCATTAGAGCGGCAAAGAGCCTTGCGAAAGGAGGAGGGCAGTGGGCAGACAAGTCTACATCCGGATGGAGACATTCCAGGGAGGAACAGAAGAGGAAGGCTGTTCAAAGTATAGGGACTCTTCAGGCAGTGATCATCCCCAAGAAGCCTCGTCTCTCACAGGCAAGTATCTTATTAGGAAACCTAGTGATTCAAAGGGCTGTTTCGTCTATAAAAAAACATAGAAAGAATTAATGCACTGAGGGTGCATTAATGCACAATGTGAATCAATAGTTTTTCTGTGCTTGCGATGGTGGAAAATGCGGTCCCATTACTCTCCATCTACAACGCTTCTTGGTGTTTCTCCTGGGTATGAAGATCAGGGGTCTTCATACGCAGAGCGTTGCCTCTCTATCCCTTTTCAAACACATACTGGCTGAGGAAACTGTGTAGATGTAATGGCGCATAAGCACAAGAAAGCTCAGAAACCCAAGCCTGCTCGCTTTAGAGCAGATATGGCCAATCTTTTGTCTTGCCTGGGCCACACTGAGTGAAAAAGAATTATCTTTGCCTGGGCCACATGTAAAACATATCATATAGTTAATGTATATTAACTATTGTGCATTATTAACTGTCGAGGATGACATGTGGCCCATGGGTTGGACACAGCTGCTTTAGAGTGTCAAAGTGGAAAAATATAACCTAGGTTGTTACCTCTCACAGTATTATGGAAATGTGCCCTTAAAAATGAATATGGTAATGCTTTCAGGTCATGAATTTTCCACTCATACACAAATAAACTACTACTGGATTAGAAATCTGTCTTTCATTTTATGTGTGGGTGTTATTTTGTGTTAGCGCTTTTACTAGGAAATGATGCATGTGTGCAATCAAATCTGGTAATTTTGTCTACCCCTATATCTTGCTAAGATAATTAAGTGAATTAAACAAAACCTGCAATGGGTTGTGATGGTCAATATTTATGACCATCCTCCATCTGGTGATGATGCAATGTTGCAAAATTGCAACAGGGAATGCAAGAGGAGCCAATCATGAAAAGCATGCCATTAAATAAAATGAAGGGGCAAGGAGTCTTATGTATCTGTGAAACTAATAGAAAAGGGAAGGATATAATACATTTGAATTAAGATGATCTGATCTTATGGAGTGAAGTTGATGGATACATGCAAAGAGTGAATGTCTCCTAGGTTTTTGAAGGTGCTACAGAGAGTAGGTCTACATGGGATGGTGATATGTGCACAATATATGCCAATAAATAGTACAATGAAACAATCAGAGATAGTTGAGAGGTAGAGAATATAATTGGGAGGAAAAAAAATCATTAGATGTCATGAATTCATGGATAGTAATGAGACAAGACAGTATAGGAAAAGTAATTGAATTATTCAGAGATTCAAGAATGAATAAGGATATTGGCTGTTTCAGAGTAACTGCTTAGAAAAAGATCTGTTATTTTCAAATATGTGGTTTAACCGTCATATGTTCATTCATATGTACACATGGAACAGGAATGAATCAAAAGTGTAATTAATGTGATAATTTATTATGAAATGCTGAGAGAATTAATGAGGACTATAAAAATGAGAGGTTCCAAATAAAGAGCAGACCTTAATTTTGTAGTGTCAAGAATGGATCTTGGGCAAAAATGGACATGGAGAAACAGAAGTGAAAGAAAGCGCATGAATGTAGAACAAAGGCAGGAAGAAAAATTAAAGAGTCCTGTATGAAATAGTATTAAAAGATAGATTAATCTTCCCAAAGAATGAATAGGAAATTATCTTAAAGAAAAAGGATATGGAAACTGCTTGGAACTGAATGAAAAAAACTAAATTACAGTGTGTCACAGAGGTATGGGGAGTTCCATGAACAGGAAGTATGAGAAAGAATACTTGGTGGGTTGATGAAGTAAAACATTGTAGATGAGGGGAAAACATAGATGAATAGTGACTGCTGCAAAATTTAATTTGTATAGAAATAAAAAGAGAGCTTCAGAGAGAGCAAGGAATGGGGCAGTAGACTGAGGATTGAGGATTTACTCTTTATCACTCTGCCTGCTGTTTGCCAAAAACAATTGCTTAATGATATCATTTCCTTCTACCTTTTTTTTGAAAAACCAGTCATACATATACAGAACACATGTTCTTTGTTCTTCTTCTAGTAAAAAGTAGCAACCAAGGTTTCTTTTCCTTATCCTATTACTGTTCTGCTGTACAAAGGTAAAGTTGACAAGAGTGAATGCAGAAACTATACAGGAGAATTAATTTGTTACTTGTTCTTGAAAAGATGCTTGGCAGAATTCTGACTGAAAGGATATGAGAGGCATAAATGAACAACATTTGAGAAGTGTGGTTCAGCTCTATGCCAGGAAGAGGGTGCACAGATCAGAATTTTGTTCTTCAGCAGCTCATCAAAAAATGTCAGATCTTACATCTGCTGCTTTAGTAAAACACATGATAAAGTGAATAGACTTGGATTATGCAATGCATTGAGCAAATATGGAGTTGAAGGTTGATTGCTGAGTAAGATATGCATAGCATGGATAGTGGAAATGAATTACGGGTGAGAAGAAATGGAACATTCAGGAAATGGCTCAACATTGAGAAGGCAGTAAGACAAGAATGTTGTTCCTTGGATGCTTAATGTATTTATGGATAATTGTATAAAGAATGCTTGTTGTGGTATTAGAGATGCGTAGTTTGGAAATATGGATCAATGTGTATTTTAAAATGCAGATAATGCCATGTCGTTGACTAAGAATCTGAATGAATTGCAATATGTGTTAGATACGTTTTATAATACACCAAGAAGTATAAATAAAAATGATGCTACAGGCTGTATTTTTGCTTTGTAGGATGGTAGTTTCCCTGTTTTAAAACATAACCCAAGTAAATTGTTTGCACAGGCTCATTATGAGCTGCTGATACAGTTCTACAGAGGAATTATTGAGTCTGTCATTTGTACTTCTATAACTGTCTGGTTTGGTATAGCAACTAAACAGGACAGGTACAGACTTCAATGGAAAGTTAGGACTGCAAAAAAACAATTGCAATCAGTATGCCTTCCACTTAGTACCTATATATTGCATGAGCCGGAAAGAGGACTGAGAAAATATCTACAGACCCCTCACATCCTGGACATAAACTGATTCAGCTTCTCTACTCAGGACATTGATATAGGGCATTAAATACCAAAACAACTAGACACGGGGACACTTTTTCCCCATGCCATAACTCTGCTAAACATCTAATTCCCACCTAATTCTTATGCCTAAAAGCATCTAATCATTTAGTAGGGCTGTATTATTATTATTATTATTATTATTATTATTATTATTATCCTTTTCATCTTTCCTGTTACCCGCTCCTATTGGTGTCTTGTGATTATCACTTTGTTGGTTGTATGTACACTGAGAGCTTATGCACCAGAGACAAATTCCTTGTGTGTCCAATCACCCTTGGCCAATAAAGAATTCTATTCTATTCTATTCTATTCTATTCTATTCTATTCTATTCTATTCTATTCTACAGTGTTGCCTACCCTAATCTTCAATAAAAGCATGTTTCAGCACCTTGGACAGTGTTATAAGAAAAAGTCTTGGACAGGTTCTCTCTCCTGCACAGGTTTTGTAGTTGACTTAAAATTGGGACTTTGGCTCAAGTGTTTCATATTCAAGTTATCATGAGAAAACATGATCCAAGACCTGAAGTGGCTCTGAGAACCAGGCTGCAGGCCAAAAACCTATTGCAACCTTGAGAAAATAGTAGTTGGGATCAAGACCATTTAAAAATAAATAAATTTTGTGATATTTAGAATTAATTTTTGCGAGCTTTTAAATTAAAGCAAATACAACATTTCCTTCATATGCTATTTTACAATTCCACAGCCTCTTCCTCCCTTTCAAAATCTACAATTTAGGGGCAGCTTTAGTAGTGCTTTGAGAGCCTCACACACTAAGGTTTAGAGAGAGGCGAATGGATGGAGGAAGATGAGCCCATGTTAAAACTATATAAGATCACCTTAAAAGGTGACTCGCAGAAAGGCAGAATACAGTTCAAATTGGCATGAAATAATTCAAACTAATACACATGCAGATAATCACTTCCTCCATCTATTGCCTCTTCCCATCTTGTTTGCTGTGGTTGGTGGGGGTTGAAGTTGGTCTGGAAACCAGCGATTTTTTTTTCTTCCATCTACCTCCAGGTTTTATGTTGTAATTGTTTATAAGCTTCCTTGTAGCTGTGAAACAATGTTTGTGTGGGTCTGTGTCTGCATATGCACCCACACACACACAAGGACCCTTCATTTTCTTGATGGTCTTGCGATCCAATCTGCAGTCTATTTAAAAGAAAATGTCTCTTCTCTCCACTTTGTGGTAGTAGTAGCCACTTGCAGTTCTATTTCAGCTTCATTAATATTGATGGGCCTGGTCTCCTGACTTATTTGGCAGTAGATTTGTTGAAATTAATCTTCCGCAGTTGGCCGGCTGATTTGTTTCAGAGCTTTGCTTCAGCTTCTCTCATTCAACTTTTCTCTGCTTAATTTGGTTTTTCCGTTTGCCTGGATTTCTGATGACTGCTGTCTCTTGTTTGTATTCACAGAGAATGCTGCAGCCTTTAAGGGATCTCTGTTTTGTCTAGGCTTGTCACTGTCATTTTCCATCATTATGCACCTCTTGAATAAAAAATGTAGCCCTTGTTTCTGACAAAATCCACGTTTCTTTTTCTTCTCTGTGATTTTCCATCATCCAAGTGCTTAAATTTCTTGAATAATGACATATTTTATGAACAAATGGAGGCAGCAGTAATAGCTTTATCAGTGTTTTCATAGATATAGAAAGGGGAGGGGTACACATACAGACCCCAATACCTCAGAATATATAGCACTGTAACATTCTGTTCTGTGTATTCCAGAGCAATGCCAAGTAATGCCTTTAAAACAATATCACCAATCATAAATAAAGTACTTGTAACATCAATCTTTAGTTATTCAAGTCTACTTTGTATTACTTTGAATCCCAGTTCCAAAACTGAGACTTGGTTTAGTACAAAAAAAGATTGACAAAAAATAAAAAATATACATAATAGAGTGTAAAAGTGAGTGATCGCAAAGGTGCTTTTTCAAGAGGCAACTAGACTTTCTGGTTTCTCTTTGAAGACGTTTCGCTTCTCATCCAAGAAGCTTCAGAGCTGAAGAAGTTTCTTGGATGAGAAGTGAAACATCTTCAAAGAAAAACCAGAAAGTCCAATTGCCTCTTGAAAAAGCACTTTTGGGACAACCATGATCTGGATGACTGAGAATCTCCATAGACATTTAGCTATGCACTTTGGGATGACCAGCTATCGAATGGTGCAGGAATATGAATGGATTTCCAGAAAAAATGCAGACTACAGGAACCATTTGCACTTCAGTTTGAGATGCAGGCAACACAGACTCATCCCCAACAGCCTGCACCTGTGTTCAATAGTGAAGAGACACAAGGCAGAAAACAGCCTGCAGAAAGGACAGCTCCACAACACAGTTCTTTCAACAGTTCCAAGAAGGCTCCACACTCATTTGCACTACTCAAGTGACCCTGAGGACACAGACAAACCTCCAAGTGACTTCAACTAGTCCCTAAAAATAATGCAAATGACCGGCTGTCTGCAAGGAATATAAATCCTTCCATTACTCACCATCCTGCCAGAGCTGAAGAAGCTTTCTGGATGAGAAGCGAAACGTGTTCAAGAAAAAACAAGAAAGTCCATTGCCTCTTGAAAAAAGCACCTTTGAGATCTCCACTAAATGAGCAATTTAAGAAGGAGTATTTAGGGTTACACAAAGTGACTGCCTATTTTTGGGCAATGACTAGGAGCCATCCAAATGTGCTTTCCTCTCCTCTTACTAAGACTATTAACAAGTGTTTTTCTTTAGAGAGTTTCTTTTTTCATAGCTTGTGTAAGTTATCCGGTATGAAGGAGAACATGTGCAAGACAGACCAACATCTGCTTGCAGCTGGAAGAGGAACAAAGAAGTTCCACTTGTGGTAATTTAATGCACAAAGGTGGTGCAGATCTCTTGAGGGATCTGATAAAGAATGACAGATCTGTTGTCCTGCCAAACTGTTTTCTATCATGCGTGTTCTTTTTTCTATGGAGGTAAATATCACAAAATGCCATAAGTCTTCAGCACTGCTTTCTCTTTGGTCTTCTTATGATTGAGAAAAATTGGGAAGCAAATAACAGGATCCAATCCAACTTATTTCCACAGCTTGAATTTTGTTTGCTCTTGAACAACAGCATTGTTATGTTCTTATTAAACGGTGAGTAAAGCCACAATCCTAATCTATACACAGAGATATCCAGCTGAAATGAATAGAGTTTACTTTCAAATCAAGTGCTTTAGATTTTGTTATAAGTATGTGAACATTATTTGTTGAAAAAACTCTGTCAATACAGAACATAAAACTATCTGTGATATTCTCAAAAGTCCTTAGACACCATAACCTTTTCACCTTTCTTTTTCAGCATTGCAGTGGGGATTATATCTCTTTGGTTTCTTGATCATCATAGGATACAATATGAAATTCCTCAAGCCAGAAGATTCTTGCAGTTGACTGGTTCCTGTTGAAAGATTAAAGGAAGTGCATGTGCTATGATGAGTACATTAAACTACAAATGACATATTTAAAATTAATTTTATCCATTCCAGAAAGGCTGTCCAGATTTCTAGGAAGAGAAACAGCCATGTCTAAAATATTTATCTTAAAATATGCTGCCCATTGATGCAGTTATTGAGGTGGATCAACCAGCTGAAGGGGAGGGCCTCCTGCCAAGGGAAATAAAGAGACATTCCAGTTTAGACCCAAAGGTGCTTTTTCAAGAGGCAACTGGACTTTCTGGTTTTTTCCTTGAAGATGTTTCTCTTCTCATCCAAGAAACTTCTCCAGCTTGGAATTCATGCAGAAGAGTGAATATCTGAGATCAAAGGAAGACAGTCAGTCTGGTGAGATTCTTGTAATATAGAATCCTTTATTGGCCACACAAGGAATTTGTCTTGGTGTATACTCTCACAGTGTACATAAAAGAAAAGATACATTCGGCATAAATCATAAGGTACAACACTTAATGATATAACTTTAATATACCCTGTTTCCCCCCAAATAAGACATCCCCTGATAATAAGCCCAATCGGGCTTTTGAGCGCATGGCAATAAAGCCAAGCACTTATTTCAGGGTTCAAAAAAATATAAGACAGGGTCTTATTTTCGGGGAAACACGGCACTTGTTTTCAAAATGTGGTTGAAACTGATCTAGGTATAATGGATGGAAACCTTGTGTTCCATAGGTGGTGGTGTCTACTTCCAGCCTCAAGTAATGAGTAGAAATTCCCTGTCGAATTCCCAATTTCCCCAGTCCGGGCTCCTTGTGGGCCATTGTTTATATGGAGTCTGTCTTTGTGGATCCAACTTTACAAAAGACAATCTTCTATTTGACGGTATCTCTAGGCCCTGTCTAATTAAAGTCGAATTTAAAGATAAAATAGAAAGTGTTCTTCAGTTACCAACCTGTTGTGAGCACCTAGACAGCAAGTTGAGCATCAGACATGCGGTTCATTCACCTGAGCGATCGCCTGCTGTGTCCTGATCAGTTAAAGGATAACAGCTATTTTTAGACTCGTCCTAGTACATATTTGCCATTTTGCTTCAAAACATTAAGCTGGATTGCCGTAAACGCCTTCAAAACAAAAAGATTAGAAGGATAATTGCTTTTCAGGCCTAAGAGGAGATTGGCCTTTGGTATCTCACTTCTGCCTCCCGTGATAACACCTGGACTGCTGATGATAACACCTGGATTGCTGATTTAGCCTGTTCCTGATGTTAATCAGGCGGACAAAAAGACCAACTGAGTCAGCTTTTCTTCCATCAAAGCCAGGACGTTGCACCTTTGGTCCAGTCCAGCTCTTGAAATGAAAACCCCATTTCACATAAATGGTTGTCCAATCTCTTCTTAAAAACCTCCAGCATTGCAGCACCCACAACTTTTGGAGGTGAGTGGTTCCACAATTAATCAGGGGAATAAACTGATTGCCTCCAGAAGTTGTGGATGCACTAACACTTGAAAGTTTTTAAGAAGAGTGGACAACCATTTGTCTGAAATGGTATAGGACAGTGATGAATAAAATAGAATGGAATGGAATGGAATGGAATGGAAGAATGGAATGGAATGGAATGGAATGGAATGGAATGGAATAGAATAGAATAGAATAGAATAGAATTCTTTAT
>JANHFM010002173.1:30608-42285 GCA_032468115.1 Grayia smithii
ATGGATAGAGGAGCGGTGTCTTGGTTCCTAAGACCATTGGAAATATGTGTTTTCTGATGGTCTTAGGCAACCCCTGTGAAAGGGTCGTTCAACCCCCAAAGGGGTCCCGACCCACAGGTTGAGAACCACTGCTGTAGGGGCAACTAACAATATTGCTGATTTATTTGGGCCAATGAACAGGCTACTAGAGATTTCTAAGATTATATATTCTTTATTTTTTGCCTTACAGCCTGGATTAATATCATCTAGTCCCATCTTCAATATTTAGGCATGTATCTTTCCTATGTGAAATATGTGCTCTCCTGTTTGATACAATTTTATGCAGAACTGATATTTCAGGCCTTGGTTTTGTAAAACCAGGGAAAAACAGGATGTAGTTAAAATGGGAAGGTGAAGAAATATCTTGGAAGAAGGCAATATTAAGCCCCCCCTTTAATCATTGCCAAGGATTGTGAGAGTTGAACTTAGAGGAGGCTTTAGCCTTACAATTCATATTTGCTCACTTTAGCTTTATTTGACCACGGACATGTGCCAGGATGTATCCAGAACATTCTGCAGTATGTGCATTAGTCGAGATGGTCCTGCACATCTGATAAAGAATGACCGCTTGCACAGAAAGATACCGTAAACTCAGTCTTAAATTAGGCAGGTGATGCAAGGGACACCACCCTTACATTGACAAAATATGAAATACTTGTATGGTCATTCTTTATGCCTGAAGCATGAATTATTCAATATTCATCACACAATTTTCATAATTGTTCGTCAATAAGAATCTTTGAGATAGATGCTTCCAGGTGAAGGTCTGATAAGTGAGAAATCCCTCTTTCGCAGTGTTTCAGACTGGTACAGCTCTTTTTTTCAAGGATTCCCAGTAAAAGTCAAGTACAACAGACTGCACATTCTGAAACATCCTAATCTAGGTGAGGAATTCTTAGCCCTTCTACAAGGGCATCTCCCTTCAGCACAGCTCTGGGAAAATGGAAAGTAAGGGGCTTCGACATCCAATCTTGAACTCAATGGGCAGCTGTAGAACAGTGTACAATCCTACATGTGGGGAAGGTTGAATAAGAAATTCCTTATTAAGCCATTGAAACCAAATCACTAGATGTACAGGAGGAACACAAGGGAAACAAAGCAAGGCAACAACCACAATCAAATAACTCCAAATCAAATAAACATTGTCATACAGGTTACATTAGCAGCTATCTCCTTGAATATATATTGGGATTCAGGATATATTCAAAATTTATGATAGAGGGTTGGAGAACAACTATCTGGTTCTCCAGTTTGAATGTGACTAGACAGGTCATTCTAACTTTTCTTTCTTTCTCTCTCCTTCCCTCCCTCCCTTTTTTAAGGATAATACCCTCAGTTTTGCTGAATGTGGAAGATAACTGAAATATTGTGTGTTTGGGAAGATTGTCTGTTGCTTTGCCCAGTCAGGCAAAATGTTCCAGTTTTAATATCCTGGGTGTAGATGGCAGATCAGAAAATTAAAAGAAGGTGAATCTATTTCATAACAACCTTTGGTTGCATGCTAGAAGTGCTGACACGTTTTCACCAATTGTGCCATTGTATGAAAAGTATTATAGTGGAGAGGCTGTTTTAGAAAACAGATGATGAATTCTGCCTATTCAGTCTTCTCAGCATGGAAACAACCTATCATATGCTTTAGGATATACTGTTGTGGCATTCAAAAGCTTGGGGTTTATCATATGTAGTTAATTTTTTTTTCCTCCCTTGCTGTGACTGAAGGAAAACTTCATAATATTAATTTTTCCATCATTTCAAAAAATGACTAAAACAGACACAGGACAATAGACTAGAAGCTTTTAGGAACATTGATCTGCAGATGAATAACAGCAGGCCAAGAATTACAGTCTACTGGAGTTTCCCCTTCCAGTTCAGCATTGCTGCTGTGAGAAGCTTGATCTAATATTTTGTTCACTTATGTAACTTAGAAATAAAAAAGGAAGATGGTATTTGAGATGGCTGTGATTTGGAAAGATTGATAATATTAAGAACATTTATTTTCCCCTGCTATCCACTAGCTTTTATTTGCTGTTTCACTGTAACAAAGCTCAAGATCTTGCCTTACTGAAAATCCATCTACAGAAATGGCCAAGCAATTACCTTGTTTCACCCTAGGCTTTATGCAGGAAAACATACCGATGGTGGGCATAAGGATGAATTGAAAGGCTGATGCGTTTTTGCCCTCATTCTTCCTGCTTCCATCTTGCAATGAGAATTTTGAGTCAGAGGACAAAGGAGAATAGCAGCTCTTGCAACTGTTATATAAATATTTTGTGAGATGCAGTATTTTTAATTTTTAAAAAAACCTTGTAACTTTAATTGGTTCTAAACATATGATATCAACCATAATTTGGGTTAAATGGAAGAGGGGACTACCACTCAAGAACCAAAAAAGTTAGCAAGAACAGATCTTTAGACAAAATAAATTCATAATGAAGCACTGGTGAATGCCCAGACTGGCTGAATTTTTTGTTGCATTTAAAGGTGCAAGGTGAGAAAATAGTGGACGATGGTGACCATGCAAATCCTCTTTTCTGTGATAGTACAATTCAGGAGATATTTGTCATATAAAAAGGGCCACTTCATTTTCAATTACTTTCCATATTGCATGGGAGAACAGAGGCAGTCATGCCTGTTTAAATATCCTGCAAACTTTTGGCACAAAGATTGTTTGGGAGTTATTTTAAACAAATCCATTGTGCTATCATTGCAGAAAGGAAGATGGATGTTTGTAACTGCAGCAAAAATAAAGTAGAATACTTATAAAGATTCCTAGAAGAGAAAGGTTAAAAAAAATACTTCCTTCTTTGTCAGAAGCCTTGATTATTAATTTGTTGATTGTGCAGTCTATTGAATAATATGTTCTAAACCAGGATTGTGGATTTACCAGATAAAGAAGCTATCAGTAAACAGCAGCCTAATCAAGGAACCACCAAGAACACACACACACCACAATACAGAAAGGGCAAGCCACTAGTATATAAAGTGAGAGCAAACCCTACTCCCTTCTAGCACTGATGATGTTACCTAGTTTGGTAATAAAATGTGTGCAAGAAAGCAATCACATTCAAAAAGCACCAAAGACCCCATAGTTCAACCATGAACTACAAAAATTATCTAAGTTGTCAATCTGTTCCAATAACATTTTAAAGAGCAAAATTGAAATGCAAACAAAAATATTGTGGCCCCTTAAAAAACTAGCAAATTACCTGGAAACATGGAGCATAATCTGTGTCCATGGGGAGAGAAGCCTAGCATTCCCTAGGTCTTATTACTTGCTATCTCTTATAAAAACAAAGGGTATCTTTCACCACAAAGTGTTTTCCTTATGTCTAGCTACTGAACCTAAGCAAATCCTGCTTAGGACAAATATCTCTGGGTAGCTGTCAAACCATCTGCTTCCCTTCCTCCCACCCTCTAGATCAGAAAGGGCCAAAATCAGTCTATTTTTCTCAAGTAGCCATTTTGCTTTAATCTGCCTTTTCCAAATGCTAAGTTTAATGAGAACTTCAGGCACTTCTCCAGCAAAAATAGGTTGTTGGCTCTCTTTCTCAACCCCCACACACTTTTATTTCCTTTTTCCTTTTTCTGTGTTTTTTCCCCTTTCCTCCCTGTAAGCTTCAGTATCTATGTATTCAATTCAAATGTATTTCAAATAAGCAGCAAGCTTGGACACTATTGAAACACTGCTGGAGAACTGCTGAAATAATAGGTGTATTCACCAAGGAAACCTGCTTTTCTTTTCAAGTTGACTGTATGCATTATTGCAGCTTCTCCTTATAATGGCTCATTTAATGGTAGGGCCAAGATGCAATCAATCTTTTCTGTCTCTCTCTCCCTCCCTCTCTCTCTCTCTCTCTCTCTCTCACTTTTTATCACCACCCTTACTGGGGAGTACACTGCTTGGCTGCAAGTACTCACCTAGCAAGATTGGAGCTGCTAAAGTTCACCTAGGGTGGAGTAGCTGGTACTTCTTAACCTCGGTGTCCTTGGGGAGGGGGCAAGAAGGCTGGGGAAATGGGACCTTTCCCTAATGCAGTTGAGAGAGAGATCCTGGGTGAGTCTGAAGAGAGCAGCTTCGCCTTCCTCTGTAATTAGACCCTTGCTGAACTCTTTACAGTTGACTTAAGTTACTTGGAGGAGCCTCTCTGCTGGGGCTCCCTGATTGGCTCCCCACCCTCATTGATGAACCACAGCATCCATTTCCTCTGTACAATAAAGAAGGAGGGGTGGAGGGGGAGCAAGATTAGTAAAAGTTCACTTGATCACAATGAAAAGGCTGATCATTAAAGGGCAATGCAAGCCAGATGTAAAAGCAATGTCTGGAGAGACACAGGCAGGCAATCTGTAGCTCTGGCCCAGGGGGAATGCCTGCCTCTTCTTTCCAGCCAAGCAGGAAGGTGGCTCATTGTTTTCTGTGGAGGAAGATTGGAAAAAGGAGGAGCCCAAGAGGAAGATGGCAAAGAGGAAGAGGCCTTACTATTAGGAAAAGGGAAGTAGCTGCCTCTTATGTTGGGTGCTAATGAATGGAAGGCATCCGTGAGTTCCTGGAGGACAAAATGCTGCTCCCTTCCTAGCCTGCCCGCCAAGGTTTTAATAAAGTCAACTCTCCCACCTAACCATAGAGCTTTTCCATCAGCTCTTCGGTGGGCTTGTTCTCACTTCTGGTTTAGCCCACTTTCAAAATTTTACAGATTTCAAGCTACAAACTTGTTATCCAAACCATTCCACCAATAAGCTGGTGGGCTGAGTGAGAAAGTTGCCCAAGAAAGCAGAAACATTCTGCTTTACCAAGGAAACAGACCCATTCAGTTGCCCAATCTGCTAGCAAGTTTATTTTAACAATGGGTTTAACTACTGTGCTAAATTCCTGCTTATAACAAGTCCCCCAGACACTTGATCATGGGGTCCAGGAGCTAGTATGTTTAAAAGATTCTCGCTCTGCTGCTCCACTGGCAAACCTCTGTCCCCAGTCAACTACTGCTGAAGATTAGGCTTGTCTCAACCCTGTTTGTCTTCTGGAAGAGGTTAAAATAGCTTTTCTGGAGGGTCTGTTTAATTGATTAGGATAGTACCATAGGAATTGTTTATATCAGAGATCCTTAAATTCTCTGGCTCATTGACCCCTTGATGAAATTTCAGATTGTTCATTAACATTTATTATATGAAAATAATGTAATACTATTGTAATAGTACTATGAATAACAATGACCATTTGGGTAATCCCAATGACCTTTGGGAGTTTGTTATTGACTACTTTGGAGAGTCCTGGTTAATACCCTGCAGATTGAACAAAAATATGAACTTTAATTTTTATTGTAAGTATTATACAGTAATTACTGGTATATTGTACTATGGATGTTCATTCCTTATAAACAGCCAAGAGTCTCCTGGCTGCAACAATCTAAAAAGAAACACAGCACATCTGACAAGGCATCATAATCACCACATAAAGCACTCTCAGAAATTTGGGAGTTGAAGTCAAACTACAACAGGAGGATGTAAGATTGGGAAAAGCTACCTTAAGACAAAACCATGAGGTATGTAGAGGCAAACACATATCTGCCATGCTTGACAACTGATTTATCTTTATGACAGTTGCAGTATCCTGGGTCACATGATCACTTTTTGTGACTTTCTGGCAAGCAAAGTCAATAGGGAAGCCAGATTCACTTAGCAACCGTGTTAGTAATTTAACAACTGTAGTGATTCACTTTGCAACTGTGGCATGAAAAGTCATAAAATGGGGCAAAGTTCACTTAACAAATTTCTCACATAGCAATATCAGTTTTGGGTTCAGTTATGGTCATAATTCAGGGACTAAGTGTAGTTAGATGTGAACTGGAAGGCATTTCTTGTTTCCCTTCTTCAAAGCAACTCTGGAAATTTGGCAGTCAATTGGCAGGACTCTCTTGAAATTTTCTCCACCTCCCTTCCTTTAAACAGGCCAATCTATGCCAATATACTCAAAAATAAACTGTCATCTCTCATGTGGTGTGACAGGGACTTAATGTTTGTTTCTAACAGTTGGAAAAGACCACAGATTATTGGACTTAAGAGCAGGGAGCAGGGAGAACTATTGAACTTACCACCCTTGCTTACAAGTGGCACTTAAAGGTTCAGTCTAAAGTTAGCCATGCTGCCTAGGAATATCCTTTGAATGCAATCATGTATCAGTTCAGAAATAAGGCCCACCGACATTGCTCATCAATGTGACTTTACTTGATCAGATGCCCTTCAAATGTTTTGAACTAGAGATAGTTCTTGATTTATGAAGAGACCTGGTGGCGCAGGTATTGCAGTATTGCAGGCAAACTCTGCCCACATCATTAGTTTGATCCTGTCGGGGCTCAAGGTTGACTCAACCTTCTATCCTTCCAAGGTTGGTAAAATGATGACCCAGAATGTTTGGGGCAATATGCAAAGAAAGCTTACACTGTAAACTGCCCATAGAGTGCTATAAAGTGCTATGGAGCAGTATATAATCCTAAATGCTATTGCTATTGCCATGACTGTGTTAGGATTCCAGAAAACC
This sequence comes from Grayia smithii, assembly GCA_032468115.1. Lineage (NCBI taxonomy): Eukaryota > Metazoa > Chordata > Lepidosauria > Squamata > Grayiidae > Grayia > Grayia smithii. Next base: position 37,180 of record JANHFM010002173.1, read on the forward strand.
TTCGCCGAATGAAAACTCCTTCTCAATCATGTTTCAAAAGTCAATTTTATTCGGATAGGTAAACTGGCACATCCTATGAAAACCCGAAACTGAAAGTCCCAGGTTTTCTTTTCAATATATCAAAACCTCCCCTCCCTCTTCCACCGGTCACAAGATCCAATCATTGCATGTTCCATCTTGACACCACTCCTTCTCCAGATGTCGAGGTGATCTGACCTTCATCCAATTATATCATACTATTATGGCTAACATCTCCTCCTCCCCAGTCCCCCCTTTTTTCCCACAGTTCAGAAAGTGGCAGCTTGGAACCCAACTAATAATGCTTCCAAGTCTGACAGACTGCTCACTTAGTGACTATTCAAAGTAGTGGTGGGGTTCAAATTTTTTTACTACTGGTTCTGTGGGCATGGCTTGGTGGGCGTGCTTGGTGGGCGTGCATACTGGGGAAGGATACTGTAAAATCTCCATTCCCTTCCCACTCCAGGGGAAGGTTACTGAAAAATCCCCATTTCCTCCCAATCAGCTGGGACTCGGGAGGTAGAGAATAGATGAGGACGGGGCCAGTCAGTGGTTCTCTGAACTACTCAAAATCTCCACTACCGGTTCTCCAGAACTGATCAGAACCTGCTGAATACCACTTCTGGTTCAAAGACATGACTGACTTGTCTGGGGGTAGGTTCATTCCTTTAATAGAGGATGGGACAATCTGAAGCCCCTCACAGATTTTGGAGTTCAACACTCATCAGCTTTACCACCATGGCCAACAGCAAGGGGCTTGGAGAGCTGCAGTTAGAATGCCTAGTAAGTGTTGTCTGTTTGCTCTACATTTTCCACCAATGCCCTTCCTATTCATATCTACTCATAGAGTGATGCTTACTCCTGGATAATTGGGTTTAGGAATGGTGTTAGTAATATGAAAAAATGTTTAAATGGCTTGTAGGGATATCTCAAATGTTATGTTTATTATTCAGATCTTCCATGCTACTTGAATAGAAATTGAATCTTATCAAAACACTTGGAAGAAGGAAGCTTTAGAAGGGAGTTGAGAGATGAGGGCAGAGTTGCAAGCAACCAGGAATCTCTTCATAAATCAAGCATGCTGGAAGACTTGACTAAGAAGTCAATGCTCTAACATAGTGCTTCCCAAAACTTGGATACATTATCCAAAAGTGGGTAAAAGTGTTTTTTTCTTTGGGTAACACATTACCCAGCATTCATCACAACAGGAACATTTAAATTGCCCTAAAGATTACTATGTGTACTAAGATACATTTGAAAATCTCCCAAATTATTAAGATGAACATCAATTAAATTATTAACAATAATTTGTAGAATTGACATAAAGATAATTTGGTGATATTGTTTTTATAGTACAGGTAGTCCTCAAGTTATGACCATTCTTTCAGCAAGTTACAATGGTTCTGAAAAAAGTGACTTACCATGGATCCTCAAAATTTGGTGAAACTTTAAAAGCCGTTTAGGATAATGAAGAAAAAAGTTTAGGAAGTACTGCTCTAATAGCTTCAGTGACTTAGGGAATATAGCAGGCTATCTTTCCCTCTCAGTCTGATGCATTTTTTTAATTCAACAACCACTTGAAATAAAGAAAGTTAGGCTCCTAATGTCATTCTTACAAAAACAAAAAAAGGCCTACTGACTAAAGGAAAAAGTTTGGACAGTATTGCTGTAATAGCTTCAGTGACTAACGGTACACAGCAGAATACATTTTTGCTTCAATCCAATGCATTTTCTTATTTGACAGCCACTTCAGATAGAGTTAGACTCATAATATCACCCTTAACGAAACTCCAATGAATTCAGTGGAATTTTGTCCCAAATTAGCAAGGATGGCAGGGGTAAGAAATCCAGGCTCTCTAAATCAGGAGGAACTGTTGGCCATGCTGACTGGCAGTGCTGAAAACGGTGTTGATCGAACAATGAAAGGCCGGGTGGGGTGGTTTCTATTTCTGGAGGGTAGGGTAGCGTTACAACACCCACCAGGTACACAGACGCATATTCAGGGGCTTCTTTGGAAAACCAGGCATGCAGAGCCCTTCTTCTTTGCTTCCTCTCCCCGACTGTCGCTCCTTTTTAAGGCAGAAAGCAACACTAAGACAAAGGCACAGGTGGGATCGGGCAACGGGAGTGGGCGTGGGATCGAATTAAAGCTCTTCTGCGCAAAAGAAGGGAGACACGCCGCTCTCCCGCCTGCAGGTGCCGGATCCTTCCCGGCAAGTTTTCCGAACAGCTTTCTCCCGCAGCCGAAAGCTTGATGGATGCTAGGTTGCTTTGCTGAAACATTACAGAGAGCGCGAGGTAAAGGTTGGCGTTGCGGGGCTTGTGGGTGAAGCTCTCGGCGGTATAAATCATTCACGTTGTTTAAGGTACATTGATCCGTCTAATGGCTCGTAATAGACGCCTAATTACCGCGAGGAGGAAACTGCTGCAGAGGAGAAGAGCTGCGGAGCCGGAGGGGAGACTTCACCTGAAGCGTCCAAATGACAACAGCACAAAAGGGAAAGGAAAGGTCGCCCCGCGGGGCCCAGGCGATAGAAACCGGCCACAGCGTCGGCCTGAGTGATGCCAAGGGAAGACAACGCAACAGCCGAAGCCATGCCCGCCGAAGCTCCCCGGATCTTTAGAAGCAAGACTTGACCTTCCCCATTGAAATTTTGCCTACCCTTTCTCCCACATTAAAGGGTTCCCGACCCGCCTTTCCCCAACTCTCTGGAGTCTGGAGTAAGTTTAGTGGGTGCAAAAAGTGATTTTTCAGTACCGAGAGGATATGTGTAGTTCAGGGTTGAAATGAAATGAAATGAGGGATCCGCTATGCAGTGAGATCAGAGTATCCACTGAGGCCTCTGGCACTTCCTTTCCTCCATGGAGAAACCACCATGCAGAGAGATCAGATAGTATGACATAGTGGATAGAGTATCTGGCTTGGCACTGAATAAGCAGGAGGGATCCTTGATGCTCTTGGACTTGGTTGTTTTCTTGCAGACGTTTCATCAACCAAACTGGGTAATAGCATCAGCACTGATGATATTATCTAGTTTGGGTAATAAAACCTCTGCAAGAAAACAGCCAAGCTCAGAGAACACAAAGGATCCTTCCTAATTCAGTGCCAAGCCAGATACTCTACCCACTATGTCATACTATCTGATCTCACTGCACGGTGGTTTCTCCGTGGAGGAAAGGAAGAGCCAGAGGCCTCAGTGGCTTCCATGGAGCCACCAACCTTTCAGGTTCCCTGTTTGACTGAAACCCAAAGGCCCCGATTCAATCCAGTCGAAACCTCACGTCCAACTGTTTGTTTCTTCCTCCTCTTTCTTGTGGGAAGGTAATTTCAATGTTTTTCTCTGAGAAAAAAATGTGTTTTTCTTTTCCCTTCTTTCTTCTCTGCCTCCCCCCCCCCCAAACCATTGTAGGAAATGCTTGTAATTATGAGTTCCTTTTGGGAAAAGCCCATCAGGAAACACAGGCGGAGAAAGCCGAGTCTGCCCACTTCTCAGCGGCAGGCTCTTATTTGTACAAAGACCTCGCCACTGTCCTGTGAGAGAGGCTGAGTTGAGAACTAGTAATGGTGAGCAACAGCTTTCAGCCCCTATGACTAAAAGTGGAAATGAAAGATCCTTCTATTCCAACCTCGGACATAATCTTCCTCAACTTGGTGCCCTCCAAAATGCATGGAAATTCCATTCTCTGTAGCCAGGGTGATCAATGGTCTTGCGTCGGACTCTGGCTATGCAGGCCAGAGACTGAAAAGACTCATTACTACATGGAAAAGAGGTCATGTTGGGGAAATCTCAAACTAGGCCTTGTTAGCAAAGGGTGAGCGACTAGAGGGCCTCCAGATACCGCTGAACTAGTTTCCCCGCCTTCCTCCTCAGGGCCCGGATGCAGGGCCTGCTGGGAGTTGTAGGGAAGGCCGCAAGTTGTTTGGGAGGAGGCAATCTCGACATCCAGCCTATAACCGGCTTGGCAGGAGGCGTCCTTTCCAATGGCGGAGTAAATAGGCCCCAACAGCGCCGGCCTGAGGGGAAAATAATCGGGACCCTCAGCCAAGCCGAAGGCGAGAGGGATTATGCCCTCGGGGAGCGCCGGCCTGGCTTGCCCCCCCCTCCCCCCTCCGCTTTCTAGGCCGGGCGAAGAAGAGCGTCTCCAACTTGTGCCCTGTTGGGAGTTTCCGAAAACTCTGTTAAACGACAGCGACGAGGTCTTTCTCCCCGCGCAGTAAACAAGCTTCTTAAAGACGTTTTGTTGAATAATCTCTCGTAATTGTAGTAATTAAAATCATCATCCAGTCACCTTCGTTTGACACAACAGAGCCTTCCCTTGTTAATTGTTCACGTGTCTTCAGCAGACGAGGGAGAGGGGCGCGGGAGGAGGAGGAGGAGGAGGCGGCGCAGCCAGGCCCCTTCTCCAATCCAGGCGGGCGATCCATTAGTGAAAAGGGGGCGCCGGGAAGCCCAGGCGTTTCGAAACTGGCCCGCCATTTGGCCCCAAGCGCCAAGCCCACAGCTCGGTCTTTCCAGGCAACTGTATAGTGACCCGTCTCAGCCTGGCGGAGGTGGACGATCTGCCGGCTGTTGCAGTCAAGATGGCAGGGGAAGCGCACCAGGATTCCCAAAAGCAGGAAAGGAACGTGTGGGCGCAGGGAAATCTGGAGCGCCCCATCAACTCCTCCTTTCATTTCCAGAGTTTGACACCTGGGGGGCGGGGACTGCTTTTGTCTGTCTCCTGGTCCACCATCTCCTTCTTTTTCTTAACCAGAAGACATTTGCTTCTAAACCCAAACCGTCTCTTCTTACTCCTCCTTCAGGGGATCCGTCTTTCCACCAGAAAGAAAGAAAATGTTTCCTCGGGGCTTCCCTAACCTCAGGGCGTCCTCTCTAGTTTCCCCTTTCACTCCTTTTTATTATCTCGACCTCTGAGCGAATCTAGAGGAAGACACACACATACACACATCCCACTTCAACTACACTTCCTGAGATCGTCCTGTTCCGCGGAAGGGATTGTCTGCTCCTGGCATCCCTGGCCAGTTTTATCTCGGGGAAACGCGCGGAGTAGCTGAGACTGGGGGGGTGGGGGGGGGGGTGGGCGGGG
>JANHFM010002173.1:89178-99920 GCA_032468115.1 Grayia smithii
ATTACTTCATAACTGTAATTTTGCTATTATAAATTGTCCTAGGTGACCCCTGTGAAAGGGTCATTTGACCCCCCCCCACAAAGGGGTCCCGACCCATAGGTTGAGAACCACTGCCCTATATGAAATCTTTTTTTCATTACATTGCTGGTTTAAAACATTAACTTGTATCTCATTTTTCATTCAGGAGCTCTTAACAATGTACACGGTGCTTTTTTCCACACAGTAATTTTCTATTGTTAACTGCTCAGTCATTTAAATGAGATGGGCAGTGTAGAAATGTGGCAATTACATCAATAAACAATTCAGTGAAGCTTTTCTGGGTGCAAGTGGCTGGACAAAAGTCAGCATGACTTTCTATAGCTGAAGGTAAACTATAATTTGGGTCTCTACATAGTCTAATGTTCTAACCACTAGATCACACCGACTCTCATTTAAGATTAATTGTAACAATCATTTGCTGTGCACAAGGTTTATATTTGGTTCTATTTTCAAATTTGTTTTCTAGGAAAAGGCTGCACTGATCACGGAACAGATCCAAAAACTGGAGAAGACAAAGATTGATGAGATGGACTGTATTCTCCAGAATAGGTTCCTGGATGTTGATCAAGCAGTTCATCTTTTTTCAGATTGTGTTGAAGAAGAAATACATATATATGCATGACAAAATATCTTCAGTTGTTTCCTTTTATTAATCCAAGTGTTATTTTCCAAAGCAGCTTTATTCATTGTACAATGCTACTGGCCAAATAGCATTTATTATGTAAACTAGCTGGAAGATAAAATATTGGCATTAGCCTTAATAGAATATAATTGCTAATTTTAAATGTGACACGCAGCCATCCAAAGTTTAAAACATCTATAAAATTAGTGGGGTTTTGTTTACTTTGCATATATTTTCAGCCTGCCATTTGTTTCTTATTTCATACACTTAATGGCCAAGTGTCGTACACATTTAATAAGCAGAGTTAATAACAATTTATATGCTGCCCAGCTCCCAGCAACTTCAACATTTAAAAATCTAGTTGGACAAGAAGCAAAATAAATAAAGCAAGTAAGTGAAATAGCTAATTCTGGAATTAATATGTAATTAACCAAATCGACCCCAAGACATTGTAAAGACCAAAGTGGCTGTCGAGAAAACCAAGAACTGTAAATCACAGCACATTTCCCATTTTCTTGTAAATGGCTTCTCAGATGCAAATTTAAATATTTAAGAAAACTTTAAGAAATCAAGAAGTATTTCTTTCTATACAGTTCTATTGCAGAAGTATGAAAACATTGTGGATATGGTTAACACTAATGCCTTTAATCTAAAAATAACAGTAGATATACAGCGAGGCCTGTGTATGATTGGAACTGGTACACAGACTTAGTCTTTGACAAAGGATTAAAAGAATAAAAATTATGACCTGAAAAGCTCATATTAAAAACTTAATACATCAGGATAGTTTGAATAGTATGTTATTTCCAATGTCATTATGCGCTGGATTTCACAATCCAACAGAAATTAGATGCATTGGCCCCTATTAGAAGAATGAATAGCATTGTTCCACTGCTTCTACACATTATTTTTATTGGAACATCATCTGAAGTTGGTGGTGGTCAAATATAATTCAAAGCACCTCTGCAAAATGTGCTAATAATTAGCAGAAAACAAAGAAATTGTTAGACAATGGGAAAGAGCTCAGATTGCCATATAACATGATGATGGATGTTTGTAAGATGCCTTCATTGGTAATAGGACCTTGTTGGGTTCAGATTTCATTCCTTCTTTGGTTTCTCATCAGTAAGTGGAAGGAAAGAAAAGCTCAAGCAGTTAATCCAATGTTCATAAGTAGGACGTTTTGCTGCTGAATGCCAAAATTGGTTTTAAAAAACAATCAAAATTAATATTTTTCAGGCAATAAAGGAGGACTGTTGGAAGTCAGTTATAGAAAGGTATGAAGTAGGATGCAATCAAGTCATAGGAACATTTAAGTCCTACTGATTTATCTAATGAAATATAGCTAAATATAGCATTTTATTTTTAAAAAGGATATTTTCTGAGTTGAAAGCCTAACTAAATTTGGGCAAAAACTCATTCAGGTGGCAATCTTACGCCTATGGTAGTTAGGTAGTATAGCACTTTAATATGTGAATAAAATTGCACTATTAATGTCCAGAAGACTATTAATCGTTTAGCTGTAATTCTTGGCAATATAACTGAAAACCAGGGATAAATTAGTTGCATGTCTCAATCTGGCTTACATAAAAATGTGATGAATTCAAGAAGAAAGGAATTAACAAAAAATTACATCCATGTAAAAAAATTCTTATGTGAGATATTTTTTATGAAAAGTAACAATTGCTATCACAACAGCAAAAATATCAGGAATGAAATGCCATCTTCCTATGTTGGGAGATACAACCTTGAGCTGAATGTCACAAAAGTTAAAATTTAATACTCTACCATGGCATTTTGGCCTTTAAGCTTGAATCCATCTATTGTATTAAGCCATAATTTAAACTATGGTTAATTTGAAGCTTAATATTTGTGTGAACCAGCTGTGAATTATTTAATAAATGATGTTTAAATAATCTCAGTGTATAGATTGATCTTTGAATGCCTAACTTTAAGGATACTTTAAGAATTGAACCACAAGAAGTAAAAAGTATATAGTGTAACTTTTTGCTTCAACTCTTAACAAGGAATATTATACAAGTCAGGACAGCTGTATTTATTAACTGGAACAGCAAGAAAATCAATCTGCTACCGTACTTTCAGGAACATGTGTCTCCATAACTCTTTCCAATTTAAAAAAATAATAATCGGGTTTTGTAATACAGCATGCTTTTCATTTCAGCTGTAGATCAACTTACAAAGTAGACTTTAGATAAACCTTTTTTTCCACTTTGGAAGATAGCCTTTTTTATATAATGCAGAAGAAATCTTGGCAGTATTTCAATTCATGTGCATTGATAGTAAAAAAAATAAAACTTAAAAAAAACCCCACTTCTTTATGTCTGAATTCATAAAATTGTGAACATGAAAAGGTTCATTATTTTTCAGATGTTACAGAGTTAACTCTTTAAAAGCTAATACCCATAATTTTAATAAGCCCAGCTTCCAAATATAATCCATATTTGTATAAATATAAAACATATCCATACATAAATGTGCCATGCATCTAGTAAAAAAAATAGTGGTTAGATAAAGATAACCAACAAGTCTTCTTAATAGTTGAAGAAACATGACAAATTGCTTCTTCTAACAATATTGTTGATGAACCAATTTCAGAAAAAATATTTAAGCATTCTTCTTAACTTTAAAAAGCCAATAAGATCTACATGCCTTCCTATTATTCTACAACGCTGCTTAAGAATTAAAAAATTACCAGAATTTTTAATAAACATATACATTTTAAAATATATTACTTTTACAGTGAAACCTTACTAATATTACACACACACACATTCTATGAATTACTTAAAAATTTGTATTGCAAAATTAAAATTTAACAAGAAGTCAATTCAAGTTCTTTAATTTGCATATCAAGAGTAGTACTCAAGTACAATTTGACATTTTAAAAAATAGTAATTTGGTATTAAGTACAAAATAAATATGGCATCTACAGACTCCAACTGATTGCAGTCTGTGAAATAAATTGGTCCATTTTTGGCAGTCATGTGCCAATTACTTATCAATGAACCAAGGGGAAAAATTATGAAACAAATTATGCTTGAAAAAGAAGTCCTGCTCACAATTATGATGCTTTAAATCTCATCCAGATTTAAACAGACCGATAAACAGAGACCTGTATGCTTTAAAAATTAAAACTGGCTTATTCATATAAGAATCAGGATGAACAGCAAAATTCATTTGCTGATTTCTCCTTTAACACATCAATCTTCAGTTTTTTGTCAGTATAAATAAGAGAACTTCATTGTTAAAACAATAAGAACTGCATACACCAAAATGATCTACTGTTCCCTTTTTTTAAAAAAAAATAACACATCACATGATAACAATGAGTTGTTTTGTCCACAGTATTGTTTGTACTGGCAAGGAAAGAAAATTCTTTTAAAAACAACAACTACTATTGTTTCAAAAAATAAAACTGAGTACAAAGCCTGTTACGCGACTTTCGCAATTGGAAATAATTCCCTGAAGCAACTCATTTTAGTCAACATTCAGATTGCAAGACATAATTCTCTTTGGGTTAGAGATCAACATGGCCACATTATAAGCAAAAGGATCTCAAACAGCGTGTATTAGATGCAAGTAGGTCTTGGCTAGCTTCCACGGGCATCTTCATTCCCTCGGCTGTCCTGTATTGCAGTTGTCTTAGCGGTAAAATGGTAATACAATCGCTCATCCCGAAATTCAAAGTCATTGGTAATATGTTGGATGATGCCGCCTTTCACCAGCCTCTCTCCATACACTACAGCTTCCCCGCGGTCCAAGGCAAGGCCAACTTCCAAAAGCCAGTTCACCAGATCACAGCCAAAGAAGACTCCAGTCACAGTCTTTGTGCCACACCTGTATGTCAAAGGAAGGATTCACCCACATGTTCTGTAAATCTCGTACCACCACTGCTTGTTGGATGAAGACGAGGGGAAAACAAGGAAAGACAGCATGATAGTTAGAAGGACGTTAAAAGGAGGCCTAATAGCCAAGTATACCATTAAAGCTGTTTTTCCTTTTTGGCAGGCCTCAATCGCCTTTTTTATTAGCATGCAAGCATCTAATGAAAGCACAATATACTATATGGTTAGTGTAAAATTATTAAGTATTAGTTCACTATTGATACTCTTAGAATCTGAAATTAATCTTTAGTCACAGAAATTACCATTGGAACGATATATAAGTAGTGTCAGGCCTGGAAGCCATTGGACCTTCAGGCCTGCCACATTTAGTGCTGTGGGAAACTGGGAGGGGGGGATTATATGGAGCAGGGGTGAAATATAGTCATAACAACATTCCTTTCTCAGAGAGTCAAGGACATATTGTCCTGCACCTGGAGGGGTGCAACTGGGAGGCATCTCCAGTTGGGATGGTGTATTGACTGGGCCATGTGAAGGACATGTGGGTGCTAGGCAGGGATTTGGATTTTCATTTGGGTGGAGAAAACCTGGAAGCTTTCAGATTTGGGTTTTCCCAGACGTACCAATATGACATCTCTAATAAAACAGAACTTTGAGGAACTTCAAGCCTCAGTGTCTTCTTTTGTTGGGGGTGTTTCTTGGAACCCTGACAGGTAGTTCTTGACTTACAACCATTTGTTTAGTGACTGGTTGAAGTTAACAATGGCAAAAATAGTGACATACAACTGGTCCTTGCATTTACAACCATCCCAGCATCCTGTCCTGTGATCAAAATTTAGGTGCTAGGCATGTTATTTACAATGGTTGCAGTGTCCTGGGATCACATGATCGCCATTTGTGGCTTTCCCAGTCAGCTTCTGATAAGCAATTTCAACAAAGGAAGCCAGACTTGCTTAATGGCTGAATGATTTCATTTAATTATAGTGATTCACTTTCCAACCATGACAAAAAATTATAAATTATAAATCAAATTATAGTGATTCACTTTCCAACCATGGGCATGACTCCCTTAACAACTGCTTTGCTTAACAATGGAAATTCTGTTCCCAATTGTGGTCATAAATCAAGGACTACTTGTACAGTAGTACAAGAGTTAATGGTAACATTTTAGATGATAACCATATCACATTCTATTTGAGAAGGGAATGTCCTAAGCGAGCATGCAAAAGACTCAGATACTCTATATTCAAGGTCTGTACATGCTTCAAAAATTATTTTGAAAATATAGTTTGGGAATGCATGAGAGCACAGGAGCCTTTAATTCTCCTCCCCCCCCGCCCCCCCAAATTTCAAGCACTTCTTCAGAGCAGTTTTTGGCTGAATCATTTCTGAAGCACATACACCTTTAGTAAATGCTGTTTAGCATTGCATTTGATTAAATGCTTTTTGGGTTTTATATGCTCAAGATTTTTCTTTGATGGATAGTGTAGATTTCCATTTGCAATCTGAAAAGGAACAAATTCAGGGAGAATTAAATAAATTTGTCTGCTCTGTAAGTTAAATTTGGGTCTCTTAATCCTAAAATGCTTACTAAACAAACTAATACACGGAGGTCTTGAGAAACAATACAACTGGTTAAGATTCATTTCAAACTCCAAGAAGTGTTTTTTTTTCTCGATTCAGAGCTGAAAACTGCATGCAACTTGGTGCAACCACCTCTAAGTCAGTGCTGAGTATCTCAGGCAACATTACGCTTTACTATGCATGACTGGGGTAAGGGTTGAAGTCAACAATGAAAGCAAGGCATGCCTTGTGTAAAGTCTTTCTATGATTTAACATGTCTGTATTAACTATGCACCAACAGTCATAGGCCCAACTTTCCATATGTAAAACTATTTTTTAAGTATAAAATCACTCTCCCTTCCAAGAGAATCCACATACATACTTAATGCCAGGAAGCCCTTGGAATGGTGACAAAAAGCCTTGAAATGGATGCATTACTTCAATATTTCAAACAATAGAAGAAAAATGCATGAAGCACTCCTCCAAGTGGTTTTGTAGAACTTCTAGGTTTAGGTTTAATCAAATGTTATTGTATAGAGAGCAACTATTTCGTGATCTAAAGTTAGGCCAAGCCAACATACAGACTACGTAAGATAGCTTTTTAATTAATAAGCTAATGTTAATTTTAATTAATAGAACATAGGAACATATAACAAAATCAGTGCTGGGCCAACAACATACATTAGAGTTCTAATGCCAGGCATTCATCTGAGAAGAAAAGAGAGATATATAGATGAAAAGGAGGAGAAGAAGGGGTATGTCACTTATTGCAATCTGTGTAGATCAAACAGTGATAGTGATTAAAACAAAACAACAGCATCGATCCATTTTTCTTTATGTAATATGAATTAATATTGTAATATTAAAGAATTTTAATATTTTATATTCCTTGGTTTTTCAAGAAATATAAAAAAAGAAAATTTAAAAATTGTTGTAAAATGCAGAACAAATATTTAAAAATTATTCATTTCCCACTTTCACAGTATTTTATATCCAAAAATGGAAGTTTGGGGAGATATGTAATCCTAAATTTGAGGCATGGCATGTGAATATGTTGAAACAGCAGTTGAATCACAGTTTAGGATTTCAGTAGCGAAGATTCTAAGATTAACAAGGCCACCAGATCTCCCAAAAGATCACTAAAAACGGGAAAGCACATTATTAATAAGTTACGCTTACGTTTTATCAATAGCTTCACACAATTCATGAAAGAAGCCATGTAATAATAGAAAAGATATATTCTTTTGTTCATTACAGGTAGTCCTCAACATATGACCGTAATGGAGCCTATTATGGTTGTACATCGAGTTGGTCATATCACTGCCAAATTTTACCTTTTTTGTGGCCATTTCTTAAGGAAACACACTGGTTGCAAAAAGAATGTGGTAGTATTAAGCAAACTTATTGTTTGCTATGGTGCCGTTTTGCTGAAAAGTGAAAGTAATTTCTGGTTGTTTGGAAAAACTTTGCAAAACACAGTAACGTGACGGTGGGATGCTGCAAACAACACTGCTATGTTACCGACCGTCTGAAGTGTGGTCACATGACTGGGGCAACTACAGTTATTGGGTCATAACTCCCTTTTTCCAGGTAGGTTGTAACCTTGAATGGTCATTAAGTGATTGGCAGTAAGTTGAGGACTACCTGTAACAGCATCAATTGTTGCCATTTAAACTTCATAGTTCAAAATGTATACACTGCTTTTGATTCCTATTATTTAAAACTATGTGCTAGAATCTCTTTGTGGTAACATATTGCTTGATATATAAATTAAAAAAAATAGTTAAACACCAAAGTACAGGTGTCAAACTCGATTGTGTCACATGACGTAATGTGACGTACCACAACGTTTTTTGCCTTTGAGGAATCGGGGTGGGCGTGGCCTGCACTTGACGCATCCAGCCCATGGACTGCCAGTTTGACAGCCCTGCACCAAAAGTTAATAGAAATAGCATTTAGACTTATATGCCGCTTCACAGTGCTTTACAACTCTCCCAAAGCAGTTTACAGAGTCAATATATTGCCCCCAATAATCTGGGTCCACATTTTACTGACCTCGGAAGGATAGAAGGCTGAATCAACCTTGAGCCTGGTGAGATTCAAACTGAATATCAATTCAGAAATAATTATTTACAAATCAACAATTAACCAAGTGTCTGCTTAGTGGTATTTGGAAACCTGTGTAGTGTATACTCCAGGGGTGAAATCCAGCAGATTCCAACAGGTTCTGGAGAACTGGTAGTGGAAATTTTGAGTAGTTCAGAGAATCTGCAAATACCACCTCTGGCTGGCCCCAGAGTGGGGATTTTGCAGTATCCTTCCCCTGGAGTGGGATGGGAATGGGGATTTTGCATTATCTTTCCCCTGGAGTGGGGTGGGAATGGAAATTTGGCAATATTCTTCCCCTGCCATGCCCACCAAGCCACGCCCACAGAACTGGTAACGAAAAATTTTGGATTTCACCCCGGTATACTCCAAGTAAAAAGGTTATCAACAGATGCAGAGCACACACCCATCTAGAATATTAGAATAATTTAAATCAATTTTAACACTTATGAACAACTCCACCTTCTATCCTGGACAATGCTCCTCACACACACGTCTCTGTGGTAATTAACAAACTGTTGGCATGTCATTCGAATCTCTTCTGGGACAGATGATTCTCTCTGTTCCACAGTTCTAGCACCCCAAAGGAATTCAAGCCTACATGAGAAAAAAATCCATTTGAAATACTGCCTAGAAAAAGCATAATACAAGGACTTGATTTTAAATACCGGTATTTTTGCCTGTGAGATTTTATTGTTGTTGTGTACATTCAACATGTGATGACCAGGTTTTTGAAGCAACAAGTTAGAAGAATTAAAATAGTTGAAACATTTTTTAAAGCTGGCTATTAAAGTGAAAAGGAGATGAATGGGAGTGAACTCTTTTTCCTACATTATTATGCACTTTGACCTAATTCACACACATATGTGGATCCTAAGTTACTTCTCTATTTGAAAAAAGAACCTCTGCCAACTCAAACTTCCATTTCTTACTTCTGTCCAATATTCAACATGTTGCCAAGGTTCCCTAACCCTCAAAAGCAGAGGGTGCAAAGGAAGCAAGGAGAAAAAAACTGTACAAGGGGAAAATAAAATGAAAGAACTATTTCACTCATGGAAAGAATAATTAAATTCCAAGGCTATAGAAAATGTAAACATAGACATTTTACACCACCTTAAAAAGTATTTTATGGATGGTAACTCCTACATAAGCCTATATGTCACATCAATACCGTGGAATTCAATTAAAGCAACATTATTAAATGGTTCCCCAATCCAGAATGTGTTAATATAAATTGATGTTCAATAGAGAATAGTATTGCTTCATGCATGTATTAAAAGGAGCAAAATTTTAAAATAAACCATATTACTGTTTTGTAAAAAGGAACAGCATCAGAGTTAAAAGTTCTCGAGGCAGGTGAAATTAAATGGATATATAAACTGCTAAAATTACCTCCTTTTGAATGGAAGAATAATTAGATGTTTGTCTAAACCAAACATTCCAAAAGAAATGAATCCCTGAAAAAGAAAAAAATTAAATACTATAATAAAAAGATGCTGGATGAACAATTGTATACAAATTCTGAAATTAAGTTTTTAATTCTAACGAAAAGACAGAATAAAAACCTATTTTATAATGCTTAAATTTATTTAAATAAAATTCAGAGTACGGCACAGATCAGGCTCAAGAAACAGAAAAATATTTAGGCATCAATACCAACACTGTGATTTTTAAAGTCAGTCAGTCATATATTTTCCTTTCAATATCTCTTCCCTCATATCACAATTTCCTAAACTGTATGTTTAACTTGGCTATTATTATTATTATTTTATTATTATTTATTGTATTTATATGCCGCCCATCTCCCGAGGGACTCTGGGCGGCTCACAATACATACATAAACAAAACACTCAGTAAAACAATCGGAATAAATACAATAATAATCTAGTATAAAATTTAAGCTAAAAAATTAAAACTTAATATTAAGGTTTAAAACTAATATAAAACTAAAAAACAGTTAAAAAGAACCCAGGCCACTCAGTTGATTTTATTAAAAAGCCATGTCTTCAGACCACGGCGGAAGGAGCGAAGGTCAGGGGAAGTCCGAAGATCGGTGGGGAGCTCGTTCCAGAGGGCCGGTGCGCCCACAGAGAACGCCCTCGCCCTGGGCACCACCCGCCGACATTGCCTGGCGGATGGTATCCTGAGGAGCGCAACCCTATGTGAGCGCACGGGGCGGTGGGATAGAGGCAGCAGGTGGTCCTGCAAGTACCCTGGGCCGATGCCATGAAGGGCTTTATAGGTAAGTACCAGCACCTTGAAGCGGATCCGGAGAACCACAGGCAGCCAGTGCAGCTCGCGCAGGAGTGGTGTCACACGGGAGTAGCGGGAAGCCCCCGTGACTACCCGCGCGGCCGCATTCTGAACTAACTGTAGCCTCCGGGTACACCTCAAGGGCAGCCCCATGTAGAGGGAATTGCAGTAATCTAGGCGCGAGATAACCAGCGCTTGAGTGACTGTGCGTATGGCATCGGGGTCGAGAAATGGGCGCAATTGTCGCACCAGGCGAACCTGGGCGAAGGCCCCCCTGGTCACGGCCGTCACTTGGT